>JAOXYF010000012.1:2382753-2408359 GCA_028565775.1 Sternarchorhynchus goeldii
AGAGAGAGAGAGAGAGAGAGAGAGAGAGAGAGAGAGAGAGAGAGAGAGAGAGAGAGAGAGAGAGAGAGAGGAGAAGGAGTTTTTCTTGCTTACCTGAGTTTTTTTCATCTTCAAGTGGCAATGAAGGTATGTCCTGGGAGCTTTATTATCTACCATGGATTTGACTACAGGAGACACCCACAAAGAAAAAAATTGTCAGCAGCCTGTAAGACTGGTTTGAGTATTAGGTATAAATAATTTATAGTCTGCTTGCCATTCTCCAGTCTATCCATATGGTATTTATAATGATGAGTATCCCACATCTTCCTCAAGTTATTGTACTGGCCAGCTGTGCCAGCAATAGCTGGGAATGCCAGATAATTAGCTTTGTTCATCTTGTATGCAGTGGTTTTGGAGGACGGAACAAAGTAATTATAGTGGAATATTCGCTGAAATTGCCAGGCAACAGTTCACCGTCATCAGATGAACAATAACTTTGTAACAATGCGCAACAGAACAACGTGTTTCGTAATTTAATTGGAACTATGTAACATTCTGCAGTTTATATGTCTTGTTGATTATACATTCATTTTTGAAGTTATGCTTATAAATATTTGAAAACGTTTTTCATAGGAGCTCAGTATATAAGTCAGTGAATTTGCAGTTTCACTGCACGTAGTTTATATGTGTAATACCCCGGTAATAACAGCAGATGGTGGACTTATACAAAGGGGGACATATAAGGGGGACGTACTCGTTTTACACTGGAGGTTTAGAAGGGGTTACGTTTGTCTTTGTATAACTACAGTTTAGCAGGAACAGTTTAACCAGCAAAAAATATGTAACAATCACAGGAAGTGAAAAGTACCTAATATTTAAACGTAAACAGGTATGCGCTGTGTCTGTCAAAACGGCCTGTTTAATCTGTACTCGATCATTCGAAATCGATCGTTTTTTTAAACAAACTTAAAGCTGAACTCGACTGTTGCCTAGAAGCGGACAGCTTGCAAAATTTTTATCTTGGCTCCGTGTCAAGTTTTTGAACTGCACGCGGCATTGCGTGGCGCACTAACCAGCGAACTGTCTTCCGAACAACACGGAACAGAATTTACGAGTGCGGGGAGGGGCGGGATTTCGACTTTGCAATTCGACTGGGAAATTCAGCTAGTTCATTCTACTTGCAGTAGGTTGAGTCTCAGTTGTATTTATGCGTGTCTCTGACAGTTTATTACAGCTAGACACCAATGAACAGGACTGCGAACTTTGCGTTGAATTAATCCAAAACTGCGGTTGATTTTCTCCCGTGAGGAAAATCGCCTCTCTACGGACTATTAAAACAAAGACTTTGCCGTTCGCACGTGCTGTATTTTACTTTGGTCTGAAGTTCAGGTACTTTTCAGAAGACGTAATCTGCAGATGGTCTGCTGTCGTCAAGCTACAGCACTTGGTTGAAGAGTTAACTATCGGTTCATCCCGGGAATTTAGGGAACTAGGTTCTCTTCGCAAGATTTGGAATAAATTGTAAACAGGTACGTCTATTCTGCCTGACCTTGAAATTATATTTGTCGTTTTTTGTTGGCGATATCCTTGAAAAAGACAAACCTTTTCACCAGACTATTTTCTTTAATGCCAAGGTTACTCGGTGATAGGCATGTCAGTGGTTGACCACTAAGGTTTCTGATGTGAACACATATAATCCATCATCTAATCCAGTTTCAATGGTTTACTCACTGGGGTCCAAGTTAATTCGGTTTTGCAGGTTTTGTTAACGTTTCTGCTCTTTTACCTACACGTCTTTTTGCGTGAGAAAATATCAGTTTGAGTTTGTTGAATTTGTGATTACGTCTTCATAAAGCCCCAACCTCAGTCTCATCTTACTGTATGAAAACAGTATTGCAGTTGAATGGTCGATGTCATTATTTAAGTCGGAAAGAAAGGGTCTTTGCTAAGTATGCTGTTCCAAGTCTCAGCAAACGGTTTCCCTCCACAGAGCTTCTGGGAAAGTGCTGTGAGAGACACCTGCGAAAACAAACTCACTGAGAGTGCGAACTAACCGAAGCAGAGGTTGAGAACTGTTTTACCACATCACATATCAAAATGTCATTACCAATGATGACATTAGAATTAGTGAATTGAACTCTTGGATATCTGAAATCATATCTTTATTTCAGACAGAATGTTTCTTAAATACTGGACCAAAAACAATAAAATAAAAGACCATTTTTTTGTTATTCATACTGATAACTTTTGTTTGAAGTCACCCATGCATGCATGTGCTCTGTCACAGGTAGGTAGGTGTGTGTGTGTGTGCGTGTGTGTGTCAGACCAGAGTGGGACAATTTGCATGGCAATGTTCATGAGTTCTCAGGGCCACAGCACCTTCCTGTCCACTGTGTTTATTAAAAAGCAGTACGAGCTCTTTTCAGGCAAAAACTCCTGAATGACGTTTGGTCTTAAAATTCTATAAAATGAGAGCTGCTCCCCCAGGTCAGTCACAAGAGGTGGCCGTGTCGTCTGGTCTGACAGTGACCTGATTTTTATTTCCCCCGGGTGTGGATATTACTGGCAGGACTCTGCTGAACTGCGTCCCTGGTTGTGCAATACAAAGAATGCTGATGGCATGGCAGATAGAGCTCAGACTGTACGCACACATTTGTGTGTGTGTGTGTGTGAGAGTACACATGCCCCTCTGTTAAGACTTTAAGACATTCTTCTAAATGCAGGAACTCAGACAAGCCCCAGCAGAGACTCTTGAGTACTGAGCTTGTTTAACTCTTCATGTCTGCCTTGTTTTTTTTTGGTGTAATGGAAGAGGGAATGCAGAGGCCTCTGTGTGGGCAGGTATTGAAATAGTTGCGTTGAACTGGGTGAAGCGTTGCCTGTCAGAGAATGTATTACCCATGTAGCAAGCATGGGGGATCTCTGCTAACAAAACACGGGAGGCATTTACAGCTCCCTGCCTTTCGTGCTTTTGTCCAGGAGCCGAAATCCTTCAGTTGCAGAGGTTTTCGCTCACAGAGGAGATTTAGGCAAGCCTGGTTATAAATGAGCATTTCCTGTAAGACACAGATCTTCTGGTTGCTTGGGAATCCTAGAAATGTCACACCAAGCTTACAGGGGAAAGTTTCCACGACGACTGTGTCTGCTCTGAAGCACTTTATATTTATAAACACTTTTTTTGCATCGAGTATGAAACCCTGTCTTCTAACACACCATCATACAACCCCACACATCTTCGTCTGTCCCTCTGGAATGTTATGGACTGCTCCCGGTGCGCTTTTTGCAGGAAATCCGATTTGTACGCCGCGTTCGCTGCAAGGGACCTCATGCATCGTCAACCACGAATCTTCTCAGTTTTCTCCACATAGATTGAAGGGTGGAAAGATGAAAGTTTCCTCTGCTCTGTTAATGTTAGACGTATGAACCTGACCTTAGAGCCAAGCCCACCTAACCCTCTCCACTCAGCCTCGCCCCAGTGCCCACCCTTTTTTTTCCTACATGTTGACATGACAGCATGAAGCTTTGGCGCTCCTGCCACAGAGAGTCTGAATGGAGAGCAGATGTGCCGGAGCACTTACGGGCCTGTCGTGGGTTACATACGGAAGCGCTTTCCAGAGCGCGAGAGAGGCAGCGCGGTTAATACGCCGTTGCTTGGGTGCAAATCGGCGTCTCGTTTCAGCAGGATCTCTGTGGTTGCGGAGTTGTGCGGTAATAGCTATAGAATGACTTCCCTCAATTTAACCACACTTCTCTTTCGTCAGTTCACTGAGGCAAATATGAGAACTCCTCACAAGTGACCGTAACAATGCGCTGTTATCACCACAATTGCTTCTTTTTTTTTACAGGTTTTATTCATCTGCCATTAAAGTGTCAGAAGCAGTTGCTAATAAATGAGGCATTTTAGCACACGGATGCTTTTGGGATCTTCCAGGTTCGGTTCTTGTGTTTGGAGGAGCAAATATTCCAAGGGCAGAGCAGTGCAGATGAGGTCTGGCTCTTTGCTGCATTGACAGTTTAGGAATATGTGGATAGGCATGGAATATCGGTTAAGCCAGTAATGCTTGCCGCTGTTTACTACTGTATCACTCCAGTAGCCCAGCTGCAGGGATTCCCAGTTCTGGACTTATTCAGTTTTGATCCACTTTCTCCCCCTCTGTGCTAAGAAGGTTTTTTTTAACCATTGCAGGCCTGTTACTCTTTAACATTCTTGGCTCAGTCTCCGCCCCTTTTTGGCTACCACACCTTCTTTCCTCTCTCTGCCTTTCTGTCCTACTCTGTGAGTTTCTCCCTCTCTCCCTCTCTTTGAGTTTCTCTCCCTCTCTGTGAGTCTTTCTCTTTCTTTCCCTCTCTGTGAGACTTTATCTCTCTTTCTGTCTCTCAGCCCCCCACTCTGCGTAGTTAAACCCCAGCCTTCCAGATGGTGTCAGGTCTCAGGACACCCCATCCCTGCAAACAGAGCCCCGCTCCACCCTCTCTCACACACTTCCCTCCTGCCCCTCCCCCTGCTTCTCCTCCCCAGAATATTTTGAAGTGGTTCCAGTTTTTCTGCCTCAAGTAAATTAAGTCTCAGCTTTGATTCAGCTGGGATTGCCATCACTGAAAACCAATGAACTGGAATGCCTGGATCTGTCTAATACAGGCCAGGCCCAAGCTCCAACCAGCCCTCTCCTGCACTCCTGAAGGGTGTGTATATGTGTGTGTTTGTGTTGCTGCATCTGTACGGGCTGAGATCCCGGTTAAATTTAAGAGCCATTACGTCTCTCCCTCTCTTCTCTCAGGTCTCATTACAGTAGTGCAGCTTGATAGCAGAAACCTTAAAACACCAATCAGTTTGCCACGGCCCAGTCGTTTTACCAGGGCTTTTTAAAGTTTAAATGTCCGTGCTGGGCCCTCAAGGGGGGTGTGTCCGGTCGGTGCGCGGCCGATCCCCTGAGCTGATAGGGCCGTCCCTGCTCCTCCCTTCCTGCCTGTGGGATCTCGGCGTGGCAGGCGGCAGGGGGCTCAGCGTGGGTGTGTTTTACTCAGGCTTTCGTTACAGCTTCTGGCGTGAGAACAAATACGCGATTTTGCAACGCAGCTCTTAAGTTTCCCCTCCTACTAGTGGGTACCTGTTGTCTTGGTTTTTATAACTCTGACTGCATTTAGTATTGCATAGCGTGTACTGGGCTAATGAGGAAACACTGTTTTGTTTGGTTTTTATTTGTCCGGGGAATTGCTGTTTTTCTCTCGTGTGGTCAGCAGTCAGTGAACAGGAAGTCAGGCACAAAGAGCAGAGCCAGTGGAAGGGCTGATGC
Organism: Sternarchorhynchus goeldii; assembly: GCA_028565775.1. Lineage (NCBI taxonomy): Eukaryota > Metazoa > Chordata > Actinopteri > Gymnotiformes > Apteronotidae > Sternarchorhynchus > Sternarchorhynchus goeldii. The sequence continues at coordinate 2,388,027 of JAOXYF010000012.1, forward strand.
ACAAACACACTTCCCCCTCTTTTTCTATCATTCCCTCTCTCTTAATCTCTCTCTCTTCCTGTCTCTCTCTCTCTCTTTTTCTGTTCTTTTCTCTTTCTGCTGACACATTCCCACCGTGCCACCGCGGGCCCTCGTGTAGAACGCCTGTCCTCTGAGAGATGAGGCAGACACAGCCAACACGGCCAAAAATAACGAGGCATACCTTGTTAAAGTCAGCACTGCAGTGTGGGAGATGATGCATCTCAAAACACATTAGTAATCCACACTCAGCAGACAGTTGTGTATTGCACCATGCCAAGGGATTTAAAGGAGATTGGGGTTCAAGTACTCAAAGACTGTTAGTACACAATGTTTGTGTGTGTGTGTATGTGTGTATGTGTCTGTATATGTGTCTGTCTGTCTGTGTCTATGTGTAGCTGTGTATTGTGTTTCAGATCCTCTGCATAAAACTTATATATAAAACTGATGTGCCCCACTAGCTGCCATGGCAACAGCACAAAAAAAAACCCCCAACTCAGCTCAGTGTGTCTTATGTGCTGGCCTCTCTGTGCATGGCTGCTCTGGACTCCTAAAACTCTCACAGACACTCATACAGGCAGACATGACTCATCCACAGGCGAAGACACCTGCGGTTTTTGAACCCACTTCTTGCCAAAGTTCCTTTTCATGTGACCCCATTTTAAAGCAGTGATAATGCCCACCTGTAAGTGCTGGTGGAGGGGTGGGGGAGAGGATGGAGAAGGGGGGTGGGGTTGTAAAAGCACCACACTGATTCTAGGAGTGACGTTCAGCACTTCCCTCATGGAGGTCCAGAGCGGCTATGGTTATAGTGCGTGGCATGCAGTGAATGTGGCGTGTAGTGAGCGTGGCGTGTAGTGAATGTGACATGTAGTGAATGTGACATGTAGTGAGCGTGCTGTGTAGTGAATGTGGCATGTAGTGAATGTGACGTGTAGTGAGCGTGGTGTGTAGGGAATGTGGCATGTAGTGATATGGTGTGTAGTGAATGTGGCATGTAGTGAATGTGGTGTGTAGTGAGCATGGCATGTAGTGAACGTGGCATGTAGCGAGCATGGTGTGTCGTGAACGTGGCGTGTAGCCAGCGTGGTGTGTAATGATGTGGTGTGTAGTGAGCATGGTGGGTAGTGAATATGGTGTGTAGTGTGCGTGGCGTGATGAATTATGACCCTGATGAAGAATACTGAGCCTCAGCTCCCCCTGTTCTCTCACATGAACAGACAGACACTGCTGTGCTCCACTGTGCCAGTACTGCACTGTCTGAACTGAGGCTGTGTGTACAGGAGAAGAATGTTGTGTGAGTGTACCTGTGGGACGTAGGACAGGTAGGAGTGTGTGTAGTGCTTTTAGGTGCAGTCTGATGCGCAGTGCTTGAATTCTTCCACTCTCTGACGCTCTGCCCAGTGCAGACCAGTGCAGATCCCTTTTAACTGCCAGAGAAGACTTCAGAAACGCCTAAGGTCTTCTGTCAACCATACACCAGCTGGGTTCTGACATATCGCTCTCTCACACACACACACCGGTCTGTCTCTCTCTCTCTCTCTCTCTCTCTCTCTCTCACACACACACACACAGTCTCTCTCGTTCTTTTTCTGTATGAGATCTGTGTGAAATTTCCACCCAGAGGCATTTGTTTAAGTGGATCTCGCCCTCTGGCACCTCTGGCTGCTGTGCAGTCCTACTTTTGCTCTGTACATGGCTGTTATTCCCTATTAATAGATTTCTTTGTTTTACTTTCATCTTATGTGGTAATAGCAGACAAGGGTTTTGTAAATGTTAGTTCAAAATAGAATATAACATTTAAAGTTTACTTGAATTAAGTAAAATATGATTAGAAATTCACACACACACACACACACACACAGAGAGGCTGTGGGCGAGGGCGCAGTCTCCTGGCCTCGACCGCCATCGGGAGGGAACCCCCTCCCCCCCGGCTGCTCAGCCACATTGAACCGGAGGTGAGAGAACACGGGGCTCTGGCGGGGTTTCTGTGGCTCGGCCGTTTCAGAGGAACTCTCCGTTCTGCATTACGCTGACTCATCGGAGCTCGTCAGTGCCCTGAACTGAGAGGGTGGAGTCCTGCTGTGCCATATTACCCAACCAGCCAATGCCCTTTCTCTGACTCATTTATGCGTTGCTGGTGTTAATGGGTGCCAGTTAGTTCCCATTTGTGACCTGAGGCCTTTGAATGAGATGGTGTGGGTAGGAGAATAATGAAAGTAACATCAAATCAGCCCCGATTACCATCTATTGCTGGTAGTTTGACATGCTGTAGTTTGACTTGATGTCGTTTGGCTAGATGTATTTTGGATAGCTGTAGTTTGGCTAGTTGTAATTTGACTAGCTGTAGTTAGGCTAGTTGTAGTTTGGCTAGCTGCAGCTCCAACCAGTGTGGTTTTCCTTGCCTGGAAGTGCTGCAGTGCAGCAGGGAGGACAACCTGTGGCAAATATGAAATAACGTGTCACCTCTGACACAAACACATGTCTGTTTGATGCACCCTAAGCTCATAAAGCCCTGTGGTTTTAGCCCGCAGCAACACGTTAACTCTCCTCCTTCAGTACACACACTGAACGGTGTTTACAGGTGCTGGCTGCTACTTACCGCGCTGGGTGGCCTCCAGACGCAGGAGGAAAGCGAGGGTCGTGTGTGTGCATATGCGTGTCAAAGCATGTATGGGGCAGACACTGGAGTTTTAGGTAGACCAACAGCCCCCTCGGGTCGGCTATATCTGTCCTGACGACGGAGCATGCTAACTCATGCTAACACCCCCAAGGGCGCAATACGGTCATACATAAAAAATGAGAAGACTGAGGAGACTCTGCGACACACGTTCTGCTGATAACTGCGTGTGAAACCAGTTAAAAAAACCTGAGAGCACTGGAGGTTTTAACCTTTGCAGGGAATGCATTTGGGAAGTGCATTCACGGGCCTGCTTCCAGTGCAGGGGCGAACACCAGGCTGGACTCCAGCAAGTGGGAGGACATGAACGGGGCACAGTGCACTCTCTCACGACGTGACACAGTTGGCAGTCACTGAGACAGAGCTTCCTCTCTCCGCCTGCTGCCTCTCCTCTCGGAAACGCGGTCAGGGGGTCAGAGGTCAGGGACACCCAGTGGACCGATGGAGCCTTGGGGAGCGTATTTACATGAAAGCACTTGTCTCTTGAGTAGTGGAGAAGGAGAGTGCTGGTGTTTAATCACTGTAGTCACACGAGATAAGGAACGACTGGAGCTGATGGAGCCCCTCACGAGGTGTTTATTCGTTTAGCTCTCGAGTACAATCACTACAGCGATTACTCTGTTATGTAAAAAAATAAATAAAAAAGTAATGCCAAATTGCTGATATGCTCGACGGCTTTACAGATGACTCATTCCTTCGATTTTCTCTCCTTGTTCGGAAAAAATAAGATACGTTTCCAAATGAGGAAAGTCACATTGTTTTTTTCCTGTAGTCACTCCATTTTCAGCCTTTATAGGTAACGACCGAAAGCATACAGCGGACTGTGAGGTGGCTTTGGAGTTATGTGTGTCTAATCATAGCTACAGCATGACTGTGAGGACCACTGAGAACCTCAAGGGATTGGCTCAGCGAGGTCATGTGACCGTTTTAGGTAAAGCATTGGGCTTTCTGCATGTCTGCAGTTGTGACGGTGTGCTCTCCTGCATTGTCATTCCTGTCATTGTCATTAGGGCAGAAGTTCACTTAGCTCCTCCTACCACCTTTTATGAACGTACCCTCTTTAGGATGAGTGAAGAGTGGCGTTTCTCAACACTGGAGGTGTCTCATTGCGCTTTGCTTATGAAATCGAACTTTCTGGTGCTTGTACCCCTTCCCTCCCTCAGGTGACCCTACCTCACCATTGTACTCCATTCTGGGAGATGCTGGGCAGTCTCCCTTAGCTCCTCCCTGCTGTCTCCTCACTGGTACCTCTCTCCTCTCCTCACGCACCTCACACCGTTGAGTTTACTCCTCCCTCTTTCACTCATCCACACTTGACTTTCATCTCTTTCATTTCTCTTCCTTCTCTCTCCACTCTTTCTCTGGGTGTGTACTGTGCGCTGCACTGCGTGGGGTGCGGTGACGGACGCTGATGTGCTGACACAGGCAGAGCCGGGCAGAACTGGCAGAGGGTGGACGGCGGACAGATCTTGTGTGTGTGCAGTGTTGGTGCTATGCTTTTGTTTCCAGTTCATGCTTAGTAGGAGAGTAAGAAAGAAAGATTTTCTCTCTCTCTCTGTCTCTAACTCTCTCTCTCTCTCTCTCTCTGTCTCTGTCTCTAACTCTCTCTCTCTCTCTGTCTCTCTCTCTCTCTCTCTTTGGGCTGAGATTGTAATATGAGAGGCTCAGATTAGTGGGAAGGGTGTCGCAAGGCCTCTGTCCTGAGAAAGAATGAACTGTAGCAGAATGAGTGTATTTGGTTGTGTGTGTGTGGTTGAATGAGTGTATGTGGTTGTGTGTATGTGGTTGTGTGTGTGGTTGAATGAGTGTATGTGGTTGTGTGTGCTGCACAAAGGTTCAATCTTCTAAACAATGACAATGGTTCGGTCCAGTTAGCAAAGTCAGGAAAGTTGCTGTTACCCTAATCAGAAAAAAAAAACTTTGTGACCTCTGCTAATGCCAGCTTTTTTCCTCTCTCTCTCCACAGTGAGATGATTTGAGCGGAAGGCGTCGTCCGTGGGGAAGTAACCTGGAAATTCCACGCTGTTTGACGTTTTTTTTGGAGCGGCGCCTTCTGCTGAACCGATTCCTGCACTGCGTTAAGCTGAAGGGCCATTTTGCCGCCACTTCGGGCTGAGAGGTGATGGATGGTTTGGAGGCACTGCAGGACTCGCCGTCCGAGTCCAAGGCGGAGCGCATTGCCCGCTACAAGGCAGAGCGGCGGCGGGAGCTTGCAGAGCGCTACGCCAACCTGGACGACCTTTCGACTAAGTACGCTCGGAGAGAGAGGCACCGGGAACCGGAGACCCAAGAGCGGAAGCCAGAGGAAGCCGCTGACTCATCCGCTGACTCGTCCGCTGCCTCAACCACGCGAGGCAGGGCTGCTGATGCCGGCCACCCACCCAGTGAGAAAGAAGCACAGAGTGGAGTAGATGGGAAGGTGGAGCCACACCCTTCGGCCATCCCGCCCACCCTCGCCTGCAGCACCACGGAAGGCCAGGCAGCGAGGGAATCGAGAGCCCGGCCCCGGTGAGCTCGGCCGTCTCGTCTCCCGGTCTGTTTGTTTTGCGTTGAGGGCTTTCGTGGAAATTGGGGATGATTTTATGGAAACTGAGGGGGGGTTCAGACGACAGACAGGGTGAAGCTTTCCTCCTCTCAGCTGAAGTTCCCTTCCCAGTGTAGCCAGTATGGCTGTACACTTGTCACACAACGCTGCGGTTTGAGCTCAGCGTGACACAGAAGGAACTGCCTGTGCTTTGATGTTTTCAAGCACTATAATTCGCTCACCTCCACTTGTTTCCTTTCCGATAAATCTCCGATTTCCTTGCAGGCAATTAAAAGTGAATCAAGTTCTGTTACGTGGGCATAGTGTAGGCTGAAACGGTGTCAGATTTATTGCTCGTGTACTCTAAGTGCATGTCATGATCGTCCCTGGTTCTGTGGGCACACCGAGGTAATTGGAGAACCATTAACTTGTGCCGTCATCTGCCCCTCCCCAGGCTACTGTTCTGGGAACGACCTGCCGGTCTTCCTGCCACACATCTGTTTGGTCATTTAGGGTGACTCTGCCCAGAGCACACGTCATTGGTCGTGACTCAGCAGACACACCGGAGGCTCCGGTGTCGGGGTGGCAGTCCAGTTTATTGGAGTGGCAGCGGCTGAACAGCGTTAGGGATGTGTTGAATTCATCACAGAAGTCAAATTTACATTCGAGCCCCACGTCCAACCTTGCATGGCAGCTTCACAGGTTATGTGGTCCTAAACGCTAAACGAACTGCCCAGTCGCAGATGACTATCCGTACGATCAAACGTGACTGTCCGAACGATCAAACGTGACTGTCCGAACGATCAAACGTGACTGTCCGTACGATCAAACGTGACTGTCCGAACGATCAAACGTGACTGTCCGTACGATCAAACGTGACTGTCCGAACGATCAAACGTGACTGTCCGTACAATCAAACGTCAGGTCCCGCTCTCACTGTGGGTCGTTTTCCTCGGAAGGTGGTGGAGAAGGTAACGGGAATGTGGCGGGCCTGGAGGAGAGTGCGGTGCATTAGCAATTGAGACTGTAAGGATTCAGATTCTTTATGCTGAAGTTGAGGTAATGATCCAGGGAGTCTTGAATCTTTTAGCACAAAACAAATAAAACTTCACTTCAGTCTAGATGAAAGAAAATAAAGAACATTGCTAAGAAAATACTATCTCACAAAAAGAATGTAACATTATACAACATTAGGACACTGAAGGAGAAATAAAACAGTGAAATTTATAGTGAAGTAAAAGTCCAGTAGCCTAACATGAGCTATGAGGTGTTCCTGATATATCACAGAAAGCCTCTTAGTACGTGTGCTGTGATGACGAGTGGGGACTTGAACCTCATACCACCGTTCTGTTTGTAATGAGCACGGATATGACTGTCATAGTGTGACACGGTGGTGGAGAAACAGTGGTAGTTAGGCAAGCCTTTATTTCCCCATCTGATCTAGGTTCACCCAGCCATGTCGTAACTCCACCCGGCCGAGCTTCGGGGCTGAAGGAGCTGAGACTGCCCCTGTCTGACGAATGCTCTACACTTCTTCCCCTTTCTTTTTCGGTCCCATCAGTTTGGATTCAAACATAGCTCAAATTTGGAGTGTTAGATTAAAGCATTTTAAGCATGGTGAATCCTCAAACGGGGCCATCTTCTCGTATAGTACATTCAAGCAAAGTGAAGCTGGCAGGGCAACCTCACTGAAACAGAGCTGCGGTCTCCGCTGGGCTCATATTAGCATGAACCGGCGGTGCCAGTGTGAGAGAGGGGCACCACAGGGAGTGGACTGCGAGGGCAGACGAGCTGCGGGCGATCCAGGCAAGGTGTGGGTGGGCGTTGGTGCCTGTGAAAAACTGGCCCTCTGCTTCTCTTGGCATCCATGCTACTGTCCTCACCCAGTGAGTCCAGGACCTTCCCTCACCCAACCCCACCATAACCATTCACTCCTCCTTATTTCATTTTATTTTTTAAATTACTGTAAATGATTGAAATCAACACACAAGCGCAGACACACACACACACCCCACCTGTCATTAATGTCAGCCCTCAAAGTATAGAGTGCATATCTTCAGATGGTTAACTTTGCTAAATGCTCTGACTGTAACAGCAGACCAGCTCACTGTGGGAAACACATTTCCAGTCCACCACCCTGTGTTTAGTCTGTTTATTTTATGCTTTGTGGCCAGTTTAGTTTTGCTCTTGTGTTGATGGGTACGTAATGTAGTCCTAGGTGGAACTGCCAGTGTGTTTACTGCTTGAGACATCGTACTTCCTGTTGTGTAATCTCTGGCAAAATTCTGTCATGGTATTGTGACTGATTCATTGTCAGATGCCCCGCCTCCCCCCGACTCCAGCTCCTCCTGACCCCACCTCCACCTCCTGATCCCGCCTCCTCTCGACCCCACCTCCCTCGACTCTGCCCCCTCCCAACCCCACATGCGGCCCCTTCCACATTTTCTGGGGTTCTATTGCACCAGGCTGCGTTTGCCGTGCACCCATCCCCGCGCCTCACACAGCTGCTCCCCGCCACATGCCCTTCCTATGGAATATCTCCCAAGCCCTTAGAGGCCTGTCCCGGTCCAAACAGATGTGAGCTCATCTCACCGTAATGGAACTTGGCTGTGGCTTGCTGGCACTGTCCAGCTGAGCGATCGCCCCTAACCCCACCCCCCACCCCCCAGCGCATGCCTTACGGGGTTTGCCGCTAGACGCATTTTATGCTCACATGATAATGTCTGCTTTATCACGCGTGTGACTTCAGCAGTTCTCTACCCTTATCTTTCTCACAGTGCATTTCTAAATCAAATAAGTGCCATGTGAATGTGTACAAATCGTGGGGTGGGCGGGGGGTAAGAATTCCAGGTGAAACTGTCGTGTTTCGGCTCCTGAATAAGCTCACCGCTCTCTGCCTCTCTCTTACGCAGCACTCTGGGTGCGGAGGAAGTCCAGACGCCGAAGGGTAAGCCTCTTTCCTTTCACGCTCTTCAAAGGGCCCTTTGTGAGGCATGGGGCTTCTTTCTTTCCTGCCTCTCCTCTCGCCATTGTGTTCCCACAATCCTTTTCTCCCATTAAGTGAGTAAGAAGAGGAGCGGCCCTGTCTTGCCACGCAGCGACGAAGTGAGGCGACAAATTATCAGACGCACAGCAGAGTGAAACTAAATCCCCATATACACACACACACATACACACACACGCACACACACATACACATTTAGCTACAAGGGCTTGGCATCCTCAGGGCTTTTGCTGATGACATCAAAGCATTTGTGTGTGAGCTGCAGCACACAGTCTTTATCAGGGATTCCTCTATCTCGTCCCTTTAAACCCTATCACAGTTAGCCCATCAGTTTAAATTGGACTGAAATGATCCTTGTTGCAGGAACGTTCTTATTCTGAAAAGGTCACGTTTTATCTCGCCAGAAGCTGTTAAAAACAAGGTCTTTTCTGGTTGTGTTCTCTGTAATAGATGGACAGACCCCAGGCTTTGGCAGGCCACCCCTCCTTTCCTAGCCTGAGTGTGAGTCAGACTGACCCCCACTGTGATTTAACCCTGTGACGGGCACGTATGCAACAAGGAGCATCACGTATGATGCCTGTCCAAGCTCCAGTCATGGCTAGCGGTGGAGTTTATGGGTGGATAATGTTACGAACCACAGGAGAGAGGAAGTGAGAGGAGCAGGGTCAGAGGAAGGGGTAGGAGGTGAAGTGAGAGGAGGAGGTCAGAAGAGGTGAAGTGAGAGGAGCAGGTCAGGGAAGTAGGAGGTGACACAAAGCCTGCTGCGGAAAATACTGGAAAGACATGGAAATAAACTCTCCCTCCCTCGCTGATCCTCACTCTTTCTCACACATTCACTCACGCTCCCTCTCTCTCTTCCCTCTGCCCCTCTTACTGTCTCTCAGTCTCTCTCTCCTTGCCTGCAAGGCTCTTGGAAGTCACAACAGAGCGTTCTGGCCAGACCTCCCATGGCTGTCGTTCGAGACCTCCCCCCTCCTCTTTGGCAGGTCTGGGCGAGGCTGGGGAGCGCAGTGTAGTGGCAGCCGTGAGAGACCTGCACAGCTCATCTGCTCCACCGCAGTGTGAGCCTGGTTTCTGCACGTACTGCTGGAAAATATCGCCTGCAGGACCAGGAATGCTAAGCCGGCACAAACGTTTTCCCAACAGACATGGAAAGGAGAGAGAGAGAGAGAGAGAGTGAGTGAGTGAGAGGAGACAGAATGAGAGAGAGGGAGAGAGAGAAAGAGAGAGGGAGTATGAGAGACAGAGAGATGAAATAATAACCAGAAATTTATTTTCGAGGTTTGGTGTGAAAGGTAATCACAGTATCCTAAGGCTCCGGGGAAGAGGGCTGTTATTCCAGGTGGGAGTCCCGTCGTCTCCAGCTCTGCAGGAGAGGAGATAACGGGGCTCACCTCTCAAATGAAGGCCTCCACTCCTATTCTGCCTGAGCTTTCGTAGCACACAACCTCATTACGCACACACCTACACACAAACAGAGAAACACACACACACACATACGTGCACAGGCACCGCCTGGGGGTGTAAGGTTTCAGTCTTTCAGTCATTTACTGAGCTTCTGTGATATTTTTTACACGGGCCTCCCGGTGTAGTATTTAGGTAGCGATTTAATGCCCATCGCGACGTGATCTTAAACATGGAATGCGCTGCGCTCCTGTTCTGCAGTGCTTTACGAGAGACCACAGCAGGTTTTCTGACTAGGAAAACAAATCTTCAGAGGGCCCAGCTAATGAGTGTGGCTGTGAAACAGAATCTTGTGATCAGCTCACACAGATAAGAGTGCCAGTACCCTGACTCCACCGGGCTGCCTCGGAGAGGCAGTTCGCCAAACGAGGCGTCAGGCATCAAAGCGGAGCAGAGAGTCGTGACTCATGCTTATGTCCTGTCAGGATGAAAGTGAGTTACCAAAACAACTACTGGAACAGAACACACCGAGCAGGCTTGGCGTCTAACATGCTTTTGTGTCTGCGTTGACAGGCAACAGCGAAGTGGGCGGAGACCCCGAGGCGAGCGTGTCTATCGGCATGCCTTCTCGTAAGGTAAGCGGGGGGCGGAGCTTGCGTGTTGCACGCGGCTCCTCCTCTGGCGTCGTGCTCTGTTGCACGGCTGCATGCTTTCCATGTTCCGTCCACATTTCCTTTGCTGCCGAGGCCTTCATGCAAAACAATATGCAAATTTATCTATTAGGAATTGCTGAAATGGCAGCATGCATTAACATACAGACCCTTTATTGACTGCATTGTTTTGGTGGTAATCAGCACTTCCTATCTATGGCTCGTAAAGTCCTCACACACACTCCATTCATTTATTTATTTTGTTTATAGTTCATGGTGTTGCAAAGACACTTTCAGTTTTTCCAGATAAAAAATTTAGTGATATCAATCATCTACTTAAGTCATCCAATTTTCAGATGAAATCATGGTGGAGCCATGACTTCATCTTGTCAAAACAAAATGGAAACTCTTGTCAAAACAAACTGGCTTGGGCCTATCACAGGACAGCGCTTGGAAGGGGAGGTGTTGCGGGTATGAGAGCATTCTAGCACTAAGACCTTGGACACGTGTCTCTGAGGACATGCGAGACGTGAGACGAGCGTCTTTTGTGAGAGTTTTCTTGATCATCACCGCAAGGCACGATAAGCCTTTTCAAACCTCCTGAAGCCTGAGAGACTTGCGTTCACCTCAGACGACTCTGATCGTCCTGCCGTTCGGATGAGTTCTTCCGAGCTCCAGACCGTGTGCTTGGCTTCTGGGACTCCCCTTCATTTTGTGTTGGTTTCACTGTGTTGGAGAAAAAAAATACAGCCCCAGAAATGAACATAAACGTAAAACAGACAACCTTTTGGGGATCGTTTTGTTAAGCTTCAGTATGTTTTATCCACCAAGTAAATCTAAAACAACTTAAGACAGAGGTCTTTTTGTTTCATGTGACAGAAGGAATAAGAAATCTGTTAAAACTTGATTGCACATAGTTCGTTCCTGTCCTCAGCCTTCTACTCCTGAGCTGTCTCTCTTTTTTTTTCTTTTTTGTTCTTTCTCCCTAACTTTTTCTGATTCACTCTCTCCCTGTCTCTCTCTGTCTCTTGACCCTTTAGACCAGCTAAGCCATGATTGGCTGTCTAAGCCCTATTGACCTCTCTACGCTTCCTTAACCCCCGTCCCTCTGGCCTCATTCAAACTAAGACTGTTTTTTTCCCAGGGTGTGTGTGTGTGTAGGAGGTGGTGGTCTATCCCCGGAGAACCCTGAATTCTTCTTCCTTGCTTTGCGCAGCAGGGATCTGTAAGGGTCTTATACGGCCTTAGACTGAAAGGCTAATTGTGAGGCACTGAATGGGCCGTTTGGTTTTAATGTGGAAAGTACCCACAGTTCCATTTTGTTTCACTCTCACACACTGCCTCTGTCCACTAGGGGCTAGAGACGGCTGAAACCTCCTTCACCTCCAAAACCCTCTCAGAGGATGCCACACAAGAGGGCCCCTGTCACCATGGCAACCGACAGAGAGAGCCAATTGGCAGTGAGGAACAGCGCGCTGTGGTCAGGTAAGCACGGCTGGAGACGCCGGGCGTCAGAGCCACCGTTGGCTCAAGTGCTTGGACTTCTAGGCCTTTGTGTTTCAGCTGAGAGATAATCAGAGCAATTCCCCCATCCATACTGGGTGAGTCACCCATGGCTCAGTAATTGTGAACCGTTGGTTTTGATGTGCTTCCTGCTGGAAGGGAAGGGTTAGTTGTGACTCACATGGCAGCTTTGTGTGTGTGTGTGTGTGTGTGTATATGCACATATGTGTTAGGTATCTGAAATTTAGCTGACGCAGTGTACCTCTCTGTGTATGGCTGATTTTATGTATGTGTGTGTATGTGTGTGTGTGTGTGTGTGTGTGTGTGTGTGTGTATAGGAGTGGGTTGTGCTAGCGTGCTTGAGTCTTGATGCCTGTTATGGGATAGTGACATTTGAAAATTTGGCCTTGAGCCTATATCCTGGTCTGTCTGCCTGTTTCAAGTGTGTGTGCACGCACATGTTTGTGTGTGTGTATGTGTGGGCTCTCATCCATGTATGACTGGCACGTCCTCATGAGCACAAGTATTAAGTGCTGATGTTTAGAGACTGTGCAGCGCTCCTTGTCATGCTGGGGGGGGGCGTCTGGTGCACGGCCCCACTCACAGTTCTGGCCGTGCTCTTGCGATGGCTACGGCTGCTCCACTGGGCATCTGGGACGCATGTTACGCTCACTACAGCTGGGTTCAAGTGAAGTGGATCTGGCTGTTAGACATACACAGCTGCAGCTCTCTGCCAAAAGAAATGTTACCCTAAACCTGCCAAAACCTTCTCAGTGCAGCCTGTGCATTGCTTCTAATTTCAGTACCAAGTCCTATATGTTTTAACTCATTTGTTACTTTCCAGATAGGGTCTGTTTTTAAACAAATGCATTTGTCTGCAACGAGATTCTGTAATCCAGAAAAACAAAACCAGGATACAACCATAACATAGGAAAGACACATACAAAGAAGTGTGTGTGTGTGTGTGTGTTGTCGGTCAGTCATACAGACTGAGTTTATCTGGGGCAGGCCGACACTAAGACTGTGGCCTTGGACTCCAGGAGATTCCCAGGAGAGGCTTGGAGACTCCCAGCCTGTCTGCTACTGCTTTACAGTGTCAAGTCACGTTTTACACCACAGATGCAGAAACGTCAAAGTAAATTATATCTATTTTTCCTGCTCCCTAAACCCATTGAATGTAAACCTAAAAAGAAATCACTGATAAGAAACCTGAATCAACTAAACACAAACATAAATTCCAGTTATTAACAATTCTGTGATAAATCTGTCAAACATAAGGCAAATGTTTACCGTGTTTATTCATTTTTACAAGAGATCGCACCAATCTGAATCAGGTCGATATCAGCAAAAAAAAAAAATAAATACTAGATTATATATCACTGAAGACATTTTTTAGTAAACCAGTCGGATACCATCACAAATACCCCGTGAAAATACCACCTCAGTCCTTTGTAGCAGCGCATTGCGTGTAATAACAGGCAGGTTAGTTTGAGCATGTCACGTGATAACAGCTGGTTTTGGCTGAGCAGTATGTGCACTGCTGTACAGGATAACTGTAGCGTTTTCTTCACATTAATGATACAAAAAACTGTTCGAATGTAAACACACATTCACTTGCACCTGTTTGAGTTCCACTACGATCATTTTATAACCCAGTGTGGACAACAGGCTCTACCTTCTACTGAGAGCTAGAAAATATAGCACTGTTCACTGCCATGGATCCGCACCCAACGGAAATTTGTTTATTAATCCGCTCTTTTAAAAAACAAACGATGACGTGTCCTGTTTTGCCGTGAGGTAAAAGGGGAAAGGAGCAACAGAAACCTACAGAAACTTTACCGGAGCAGAGAAAGAATAACCGAACAAGTAAATTCAATTTTCCTCTGAATTAATGAAGTTAATTACTCTGTGGCTTTAGATCCTTTAAACCGTATGAAAAAATGCTGTTTGCCGTTTTAAGGTGGACTTGAATTAAACTTGAATTAAATAATAAACTTGGGTTAACTCCCTCTACAGATTTAGAAAGAAAAATTGTAAGTGTTGAGATTAAATTTGGTTTTTAAGTGAGGTCGATGTAGTGACTTACCGCTGAAATTCACGTGAAGAACAATGATAAGATGATGATGATGATTTATTGTTGTTGTTGTTGTTATTGTTATTGTTATTATTATAATCATAGTGTAAATTTCAGTGAGGCAGCCATACTGGTCAGAGAGAGTGAGAATGTGAAGGATATATATAAATCCATGCATGACATGTGTAAAATTAGTGTATATAATACATCCCACACAGAACAATTCCCTCAGACAACTGAACCACAGCTCCACAGTGTTTTTTAATTCAGATGCAAGAATGTCACCCGATATTGTTAACGGATTGGTACGTATCGGAAAAACTGGTATTGTGCCGTCTCTAATCTTTACAAATGATCCTGTCAGTCAGCAGTATGTAAGTATGACGAGAGGATCATGGCTATCAGGGTTACAGATGGGGTTATGCATAGGTAAGATTACATCTTCTCACTAAAGTCAGCTTTTGTTCGGCTAGTAAAAAGGGCTTCATACAGTTGTGTTTTGATTTAGTTGGTGTGTGTGTGTTTGTATTCATATATGCTATGCATTTCTATGCCTTATCACTGACACTAACATACTGGCAGTGTGTATTATCCTATGAATTATAGAAGGGTTCTGTCGGATGAGATGTGCTGGGCTGTGTGTGTGTGCAAACGTGTGTGTGTGTGTGTGTGTGTGTGTCTGCATGCATGTGCTTTTGTGAGTGCTTGGACTGCTTTTCTTTTTCACTTTCTCCCCGCTGGCTGCCGACGCCACCGTGACTCACTGTGACCTCGAACATTCACGCCGAGGAACGTAGCGGTCAGTGGGCTGTCTGCCGCCGGGTGGAGAGCTGCAGCCCGAGACGTCTGCTTCTCCTCATACGTTCCGCTCCCACACATAATGCGCACCACTGCAGTGTTTAATGTCCGCGCCAGCCATGCGCTTCATAAAAAAAAAAGCACAGACGCACTCGTTAGTGAAATCAATGGGAAACGCATTTGACGTGTTCTTTTCCCTCTCTTATTCTTTCTTTCCTTGCTCCTTTTGCAGGCCTTCCTCGTTGTCTTCATCGGCCGACGAAGACGAGGGAGAGGGGCGGAGTGGGAAGCTGACACAGAGGGAAGAGAAGTGCTCTGACATGGATAATGAGGAGGAAGAGGAAGATGGCGACAAGAAGGAATATAAGGTGAGAGCAAAGTGCATCTTCTCTGGTTCCCCAGACATGGCGTAGATCTTCTCACCTCCAGGCAGACTTACTGAAGCAGTATAGTATAGGTCAATTCTGTGACAGCAACCTTTCTGTGCAAGTCAGTGGCGTAGGAAATGGTGTTGTAATAGAGGTGGCTGCTGAAGAGTGTTATTGTAAGTCCCTTTCATCAGGGCTGGCCCACACAGACTTTAGGCCTCCTCTCAGGTGCCTTCAGTTCAGAGCTGGACTATCTCTGCAGCAAAACAGACCACCAGAACGAGCCCTCCTCCCTCCCTATCTGGCTCTCACTCCTCTCCGGGTCACTGGGCCCCAGCAGGCTTCTCCCTTCTTGGGGTGTGTGTATGGACACACGGCTGATAAAGCACCAGCCCTGCTTCTCTCCTTTGCTCTCTGTCTCTGTCTCTCTTCCTTAGTTTCTTTCTGGCTAGAGCTGAGAGCAGGATGAGGAATTTAGGGCCCACTGAAGGGAGGAAGCAGTAGGGTGGGGGGTGTTTTGTTTCTGAAGGCTAACACACGCTTCACCCAGCGAGGAGGGGACGAACTGGAGGGTTTCGTTCATCGCTCTACCAGGGCATTTGTGACGAGTTTACTGTAGCCTTTCTCAGTGCAGATAGTCATGAGGCCTGGATAATACAGGCTATAGTGGAGAGTCTCAAAGGCCATTGCTTATTATTGTGTGCTCCTCTTCTCTCCCTCTCCACCAGGAGGGAAGAGTCATGAGTGGCGCCCCGGGCAACGAGGAGGCTCACCCGGACCCCAGAGCCAAGACGGCGGGGGAGGGGCCCGGGCCCCTGGCTGCCACCTCAGAGAGACACGGCCTCCGGGGCATTCTGAAGAACAGCCGCTCTGCAAGCTTGGAGGCTGAGCCAACCGAGGCTCCGATTGAGAGGAGCAGGGTGCCTGAGCCAAGCGCTGTGACACGGGCAGAGGAGGAGGAGGAGGAGGAGGAGGAGGAGCTCGGAGATGGCGTGGAAGAAGTGGATGGGGACAGTTTGGACGGAGGGAGCAGGTTGGCACGGATGGAGAGAGGCAGCTCCAGCGACGTGCCCTGCCCACCGTCCCCAGACAGCACGGAGAGGACGCCGTCACTGTCGGCGTCCGAGGAGGGCGAGGAGCTGGACAGCAGCGTGGACAGCAACACAAGCTCCTCCCTCAAGCACAGGTAGAATTGGAGGTGATTGGTGGCTGCGAGAATTGCAGTGTGGCCAATGGTATGGCAGCAAATCATCTAATGGTGTCTGAACATGAGCTCACTGACATGTATATTAAACAGGGACTTGATATCCAAACACTGTGAGAGGAAGTGTAAGCACCAGGAATGCTTATTCAGTCTCTGTCTCTTGCCCTCTCCCTCTCCCTCTCTCTACTTTTCCCTTTTCCTCCCTCCTGCCCTCTCTCTCCCCCTCAATCTGCAGGCTGGCTGGTGGGCTAGGCAGTGAGGACGACTGGCGCAATAAACTGAAGAAGACCAAGGCCAGCGACATGGTCCAAACGTCCCTGGCTGATCGCTTCAGTCAGCTGCACAACTCTGAGAGTGCCTGGAAAAAGAAGGTAGATGTTCATGTACACACACGCACACACACACACACACACACACACACACATCCAGGAATTGCAAGGCAGTAAAATCACAGCATTAACTGTCTTTATGCACTGTGTTCATTATGTTTCCAGTCATTTCAATTACAATGTCACATGGACATTCTTTTGGCCTGTGTGTTTTATATGGTATTAAAGTTTTGTTGAGGCAGACTGGGTAACATTTGAGAGCTGTATGTCTTTTGCAGATACTCACACAAATGCTCTCTTATACACAGACATACACACACAGCATTTTTTTCCATGGTTAAAGTCATATACTCATTAACACAGAGGCCCTAAATGTGTTGCTCAAAATAACGTGCCCTGACAGTGTTGGGTATGTGGTGGTGGAAGCTGTGTGAAGCCTGGGCCTGTGCAGGGGTGGCAGCCTGGGGTTCAGGGCAGGGCGGGCTGTTGACAACGCTGGAGCTGAATCAGCATGTTTCTCCTTTTTTGGGGGGGGGGGTATCCTTTATCCTTGCTGAGGGACTACAACCCGCATACCAAATCCCTTCCCTAACATACAGACACACAGATACACACACATACATTTTGATGAACAGATAACATGACGCGTCTCCTTTCAAAACTCAGGTTTCTGTTCCAGAAGATGAACTGCCTTAAGCTAAAACGTGTTTGTACCCGCAAGATGAGGCTGCCTAATGAATGTGTTAGTTCTCCGTACATTACATCTATCAGACCCAGTTTTGCTCCACGCATATTCTCCATGCATATAATGTCCAGCTTACTGGCTACATTCCACTGAGAGTGAAGGTGTCCTATGAGAGAGGACTCTCCAAGCCAGTAATTCATATCCATCTTTATGTAAACACAACACCAAACTTCAACCAAACTGTTGGTGGACTCTCTCCCAACGAGCCTAGATCTGCTTTCCTGCTTCTCTCTGGGATCTTGACTGGAGCTCACCAAGAGAGTAGCCATGGACACAGAATGTAGTTTAACTTCAGATCTTAGGTCTTGCTGAAAGGGCAGTTTAGATGTTGTAGGTGTAGAAACTGCAGATGTTGTTGGACTCAGATGTTTAGGGATGGTTGTAGAGTTTGGCAGTCACAGACATCGACATCCTAGGCTGAGTCACGCTGGTCTGTTGGATTCCTTCAGATCAAACGTGAACAAGTCATTGGGTTGTGTACAGTCCATGGTCCCTTGGGGGATTTGACTTCTGGGTAAAATCCAGAAAGTGTGCAGATTGGAGAAGACTGAAAGAGATGGATTGGGTGTTAAATTTGGGAGTGATTTGATCGAAAGTCATCCAGTGAACAGAGCTACAGTACTGCATGCAGTTGATAGTGAGGATAGAAGGCAAAATGGATACCTTTGGGAGTTAAAAATCAGATCTATCCTTTCGACCTGAGGGTAACTGAGCTCTAGCAGATGGCGTCTCTCTTGTGAGAGAGAGGAAGAATTAGAACGGGACAGGGAGAGATCAGAAGAACCCATTCTGTCCATTACCTCGACTGAAACTATGCTTTACTGCTAGCAGCTGGGCTCCATTGCCGGTGATGCTCTAAGCCTGGGAAGGTTGATGGCAGCCATGTGCCACAAAATTCCCTGCATCACAAATGCACCATCACACAGAGAACAGCCTGCTGTTGTTCAGTTGAAGCAGGGCACTGTGGAGCTGATGTGCTGGAGTTGTGCAGTATGTGTGCATCACTCGCTTCATTGCAAATGACTCACCACATGATGCATCGCCATTCTGAAACCTTGTTCTCTTAAGGATTATCGAGTTGCAGCTTTTCAAATGAATCAAGTTACTGGAAAAACTCTCAAAACCCATGAAGAGGTCTGAGACAAATTTCTCCAGTAATTTTTCTTCAAACGACATACCCCCTCCCTCTGTCTCTCACTCTCTCAGCCCCCCCCCCCCTTCTCTCTCTCTTTCTTTTTCTCTCTTTGCGGGGGTTCCCAAGAGGATTTACTTGACAAGTGTCAGCTCAGCTAAAACAGAGACAAGTAAAGCACACAGATAATATTATCGCATGGGAAAGCAGCCCCAGAAACACAGTGATGACCTCAGTCCAGACCCCATCCCTTTTCCCCCTCCCCCACTCAGCTGTGAGCTCAACTCCTCTTCAGCCGTCCATCCTTGGGGGCTGCTCTCCTCGCACACCTGTTGGCGAGGTCCTCTGTTACAGCCCGTCGTCCTGGGTCCTCTCTGTCCCGTTGATATGTGCATCATTATTAGTTTGATTTGGCTAATCTTCCTGTGATTTCTCCCTTTTGCCTTTATTTGCAGCCTTTCAAACTGTGTTACAACTGAATCTGCTGTCCTCTCTCTTGTGTTCCTTACAGTCCGTTTCCTTCCTTGCTTACCGTAGACACCCGTCCTCTCCTCTCCCTGTCCTCTCTGCGTCTGCCTAGACTGTAGTGTTTTATCCTCAGGTGAGTTGCTCATTGCCTCTGTGAGTGTGGCCAGCGGGGGCGTGGGTGTGTGCTCCTGCCTGGGTGTGTGTGAAGGCCGTTCGTTTCGCATGCTTTTGTGAGCGTGTGGCGCATGCTTGCTGAACCTGCCGACTGTAACCGTAACCTCTATCTGTAACTGTGCTTTTTTCACCCGCTCCATCTGCAGTGCTGCTGGATGGAAACAGTTTCTCTATGCACATTGAATTCGTAGTACTTTAGAGTTTGGCTTAGGCCCTGTTGGTTTGGAGAGCTATAGTTCTGACGCTGTTGGCTGCCCTCCAGAAGAGCTTTGTTCATTATTCTCTTTGAATACTGCCGAACCTCTGTAAAAGAACATTGGTTCGGTTTTGCCCAAGCACCTCGAGCGCTGGGGAAGGTGTTTTCCTATGAGGCTCGAGGGCTTCATGCCTTCTCTTTTCTCTCCTTCCTTACTCCACTCACTATCAGGAATTTCCCCTACATAATTGTCTCCAGCACCAAGACTCTTGGCATACCTTTGTGCACGTGTGTATGCACGAGAGAATGTGTACACCAATGTGTGCATGGTTGTGTTCCCATGTAAGGGACCAAAACTCAAAACTTCAACAGCTTTAATTTATCCCCAGACACTAACCGTTAAGCGCAAGAATTTACAAGCTCAGAGGTTTTTTTTTTTCCCCTCAGGCAAAACAGGGGACACCTGCAATGACCACATGTTACAGAGTTCCAGATGTTGATTCTGGGGTGGAGGAGAGGGGGTAGTTTTAAGCATTCTGGAACTGAACCTCTTTCCTGCTCACCCCTCTGAGACGTTAATACAGGTTGAGCGGTCACCCCCCAGTTGAGCATTACCTGGGATTATTATATCCCCTACTGACCTCATTTAGGATGGACCTGATTCCTGCTGTGGCATTTGCTGGCTAACAACAGCATCCTGCTGATTGGTTCCTCCAGAGTGCGCCTGACTCTCCATGGAGTTTCCCAGTGTTTTTGGCTCCAAAACTGAATGGAATTGTTTTACATTTCGCCAACCTTCAGACTTTGCTGATCGCACGGCCGTACCCAGACAAGTCGGTCTGAAGCAAACTCAGTTTTATGATTTGGGTGCGCTGGAATGGAAAGCTAACTTTTTCTCTGGCCAGAGACAGTGCACCCTTTACCCCAAAGTGGAGATTGGAAACATTGGTAGCACCAGGTCTCTGTGCTTCACCTCAGTCACATCCAGCTCACTCTGAAGGCCAACACAGTTTCTGTCTGCTCTCTGTAGCACTAATTAAAATTCCCTCCAGAACATGTAAG
>JAOXYF010000012.1:2422432-2467062 GCA_028565775.1 Sternarchorhynchus goeldii
CACCCCCACCCCAACCAAGTCATCTGCATAACCCTCTCTTCTTTCCTGGCACTCATTTAATCCCCACTGACTTTGCAGCCTGAACCCCTCCTCCCCACCATCGCTCTGGACAAATTAGCCGAGTGGAGAGCGCCCGGCGGCCGCGACCTCTGCCTCCATGTCCTCCCGTGCCCCGAGGTTGGAGGCTCCGCGCTGCGGGTGGATAATCTAATCGCAGGGCTTTTTACGGGGCTTCAGAAGACCATGACCAAGAAAGAGGAAAGACAGGCAGCCACTGCACTGGGGCTGAGGAACTGGGGCTGAGAAACTGGGAACTGAGGAACTGCACTGCAAAGCTGGGGGGGGACTACTGAAAACCCACTGGGTTAACCCTAACTGATGGAACGGATTCCACTTTCTCGTTCACTTCTGTCCTTCCTTTTTTCCCTCCATCCATCCTCCATATCAGGTCACGGGGCTCGTGCGGGGCAGCACCTGCTGCCCGGCGGATTGGTGAGCCATGGTCACTCGTTACTGTGATTACATCTTCTGTATTCAGCCACATGGCTCTGAAGATGTTTGAAAGATTTGAAGATGTTTGTTATTGTTGTGTCTGGTGGTGGTGGGGGATGCGTTTACATCTCAAAGCTGGTTTCAGATGCCGTGCCTGAGGCCTGTGTTCACTGCAAAGCCATAATGATTCGCTAGCATCCTGTAGCAGGAATTTTATGGTTTGCATGGTAATACTGTTGTGTATATGTGTGTGTGTCTGAGAGAGAGAGAGTGAGATGATGCTAACGTGTGTGAGTATGTGTGTGTGGGTATGTGTGGGTGAGATGACTCTGATATGTCTATGTGAGTACATGTCCATGCGGGTGTGAGCGCTTTTACGAGTGTGTGCGTGAGAAAGATATCACTGATGTGTGAGTGTGTGTGTGAGCTCTCTTTCCCTGTCCTACTCAGCCCTTAGTGCTTCTCGCTGTGTGGGTGCCGTGTGTTGGGGTGCTGCTGTGAGTTCTGGCCAGGATCAGTGAGACGATTGCAGCAGGCGTTACCTCAGAAACCACCGGCCTTCCTTTGTCGTCACAAACGTACATGCTTGTGTCTTCCAGATGCAGTCAGACCCCCTGTGGGGAGCGGGACAGAGCGGGACTTTGTTCACTCCCTCTCGTCCTGTCGCCAGCGAGATGATTAGGGTTAGTCGGTGAAAACTGCCTGATTTCTTATGCTTTATTCAGGCCATCGGCCCGCTCAGCATGCGTGTGTGTGAGAGCTCAGTGTGTGAGTACATGTGCTCGGCCTGTTAACGTGCGTCCACAGACAGTGCAGAGGGAAGAGGAGCAAATAGACGTATTAGGACAGAAGGGGCAAATAGGTTCCGCGTCCTGCAGTTTGCCTGTGATGGGGTGATAGACAGATGAGATACCGGGGCTCTAAGAGATAGATTGTGGTCCACTCTTAATCCAATTCAATTCATCTCCTACCTCCACTATGTGTGTGTGTGTTCGTGTGTGTGTATGTGCGTGAGTGTGCATTTTCGTGTGTGAAAGGGTGTGTGTGTGTGTGCGCGCCTGTGTGTGCGTTTGTGTGTGTGTGCATGGGCCTGCATGTTTGTTTGTGAGGGAAGGTGTGTGTGTGCATGTTCTTATGTGTGTTTGTGTAGGTGTGCATGGGTTTTGATGTTCACGTTTGTGGTGTGTGTGATGGAGCGTGCACACGTGTATGGCATGCTCGTGTCACCACAGAGTGTGTCTCTGTTTGTACATGACCCTGTTAGCTTCTCCCTCCTCACTATTGTATGGAGATAAAGGGGGATATACAGCGACCTGCCTGCCTCCGTGTGCCGGTGAACACTGTACCTGGGCTAAAAGTGTCCCAGGGTGGGACCTTCCGACGGCTGCTCACCTTGTACCGGGAGCTGCATCAACCCCACTGAGCGACACACGAAATCGATACGTCCCCAATCTTAACTGCCTGTTTCTAGAATGACACCACCCTCTGAACAGTGTGACGGATCTGCCAGCAACACATCAGGGAATTGGAGCTTTGTAAAATTTGATTTGCCTCACAAGCACGTCGATAAGTGCAGTGCAGGATGGTCCATGGGGAGCTTTTATCAGTGCCATGGTGGGTAAAATGTGGGTCTCCACTAATCTCATTTCTTTTTACATACTTTAATTCCCTTATAAAAGTTCCCAACTCTCATGATCTATTCGGTACATTTGGTTAGATCAATCACTGTCCTGACGGCCTGATAGTTGCACAGGAATGAACCCGGCCAGGTCCAAACATCCACGCACTGCAACTGTTTTTAAATGAAAGCTCATTAAGACGAGGTATTAATTAATTCAATTTGTTTACCTTCATCACGGAGGACAGCCGATGATCTTATCTGCACTCGACACATCAAAGCACAGGCCATAACCTATAAAAACTCCATCAGTAATTGGTCCCCTAGGTATCCGTTTTTCGTATGAACCTAATTTCATTTCGGAAAGACTGATTGGTTGGTCACACTGTCTCTCCCTCCTAAATGAACCTGCTGCTGGATGCAGAGGAAAACGGACGGCGTCATACGACAGGGCAAAGATTATGAGGCAGTGGGGCAGCTATTCAGCACCTCCATATACAAAACAATGAGCTTGATCTGTCACAGAAAGAGAGTATCTGAGGGCCAGGTGGACAGACAGATGGACAGACAGACAGAGAGAGAGAGAAGGGGTGAGTCAGTACGACTGTAAGACTGAATGAACACCTCTCTGTGATTATGCCATGGGAATAATGAAACGGATGGTTCTAGAATTCTCATAAAAGGGCACAGTGATGGAGGTGCTGTTGATCATGGCTCCCGCAGCTGGAATGAGGGCCTCCTCCCCCTTCCTTATCCCAGTTCCTCAATCTCTCCTCTCCATCCCACACACTCTGTAGCAAGCATGATGATGGAGTGACAGCAATTGGTAAGAAGGTGGCTCGATGGGGTGTGTGTGTTTGTGTGTGTGTGTGTGTGAGAGAGAGAGTGAGAGAGAGTGCCTGTTGTGCCCCTCCATCTGGTCCAATTTGAATACAGCTCACGTAGACACACAGATGGTAAACAAGACTGTCAGCGTCACTTGACCTTTCCACCCCCCACTTAATTTTTTTCTTTTTGTGACATTACAGCAAAAATCCAGACAGCGTCCAGCGCCGTAACAGCGTCATTGCAGCAAACATTACAGGTATTACAGTACCATTACAACAGAAGTCCAGAGAACGTCCAGCGCTGTAACAGCAAGGCCCTCGCCGGTGCCACTGGCGCAGTGCGTCAGCTCGGCCGTCACCACGGAGCAGACGAGCTTTCGCGAGGTGGAGCAGATGTTCGTTGAGCTCTGCTACCAGCCCTCAGGCACCAGCTTCAGTCTCGGTGATGGAAGCGCCCGAAGCATCCTGAAGCGCCCCGAAGCATCCTGCAGCACGCTCATGGCGGTCGCCAGGCGAGACAGCTGCGTCAGCGGACACGGCTCGGCTACCCTGGAGCGGGCGCGTTCCCTCCTCCATCGCCCGCGGCCCCTGACGGCTGTAGCGTTCAAAACTCATTAAGGTCCATGAAGCTCCGTGACCCTGTGGGCCTGTGGCTCGAGCTCCTGGAGACTACAAATCACAGTCCCATTAGCAGCGAAGGGCCGGGGGTGCAGAACACGATAAGGCTGCCTTTACCGTCGGATGTGCACATGCCTGTGCACACAACACACACAGATACACTTGGAGATATGGGTGGATTTTCTGACAGCAGAAGAATCGTCTTCCATGGTCTTGTCTTGCTGCCGCTGTCTCGGTTGGCCTGTTTCAGACCGGCCTGACAGAGTGGAAGTGTGTGTGTGTGTATGTGTGTGTGTGTTGGGGGGGAGGGACTTTAAGGGCCTGTGAGGCGCACAGTGGATGCCGCAGGACTAAACTCATTTCCTACCAAATGACAAACGAGCCTGTCAGCAGGCAGACTGCGGTCCACGCACAAGGTGCCCTTGAGGAGGAGTAACTCCAAACAAATCATTAACCCCTAGACCCTGGCCTGCTTTATACACTTACACACACACACACACACTCAGTCACAAGCTTGGTGTCACAATATGTCCACAGTAGTGTGAGGTTGAGGTGCCATATCCTGTTGAAGAGGAGGTGTGTGGCATTATTGGTGGGGGGTTTGTTAATCTCACTGCTTTACCTCTCTGTTCTCTGCCCTTGTTGTTACAGTACTATGTCGACCCCAACAGAATATAATTTAGCCCATTATTACTTACAACATCCATACTGTGATGTCACTGTTGAGTTCAAAGTCTGTCACACCACTGTCCACAGCAATAAAGACCATCACACCACTGTCCACAGCAATAGTGTCACTCCACTGTCCAAAGCAATAAAGACTCTTGTAGTCATACTGATCCTAGAGGTCAGAGTAATTCTATAGATTCTGTAGGTTGCAATAAACAAGAAAACACGGCAGACATACTCGTGGGTGAAATGTCACCCTGTTGGATCTGATTAATTTACTTGCTTTTAACAGACTTTTTGTGGATTTGCATAAATACAGGATTAGTTACTGTTTCTAGTGTTTGTGCATGTGTTTGTGATAGACAGTGATGTTTGCTGCGTGGGAGTGAACTCATATTAAAGTTATCTGCTTCAACTCTGCCTGAGAGCCTGTGCTGATTCTAATGAAGCTAAGAGACATTATTATTAGAGCCCTGCCCCTCTCTGAACTGTGTGGGTAACAAGTGGTCTAAGCGATTTAGGTGCCTACTGTCAACACGCGACACGTGTGTACACACCGAGGTGACAGACAAGCTTGCGTGTCCCTGTGAGTGTGCCTGAGTTATAGGCCTGTGTGTCTGGTGCTGTCAGTGATGTCAATGTCCGTGTGTTCCCCTGGTGTGCACATTCCTGTTCTCCTGACAGCCTCCCTACTGCTCCTTCGCTATTTCTCTATGAACCGTGGTCATGGTTTCAAACTGCACCTTTCCTGCTGTCTTCACATCCTGCTGATAAGTTTGTTTTTCCACGATAGTGAATGGTGATAGGAAAATGTGTGTGTGCTACCCATATACACGTTTACGTGTGTTTTATTAGGTTTTCTGACATGCTGCGTTAAGAGGACTGACAAACTGGGTGAAAGGAGAGAAGCTTTTGCTCCATGTCCCCTCAGGAGCGTCGCAGAGTGGTGTGTGTACAGTGTTTTCAGCATGTACAGTGCGATACATCCTGAAGAAGGTCCTTCTCTCTTGTTCTGATGGCTCAGCATCAATTACTGTTTCAAAAAATGAAGCACAAGCACAAACCTCGCAGGTCTTTCGACGGCGACTCCCGAAGGAGTCACAGAACACAGAAGAGCTATCAGAGCGGGAGTATTTCCAGACTGGTAAGGCAGATGTAAAGGCAGGCAGACGGCGCGCTGGGAACAGAATTCTTCCCTGTGTCCTTCCCTGGATCTCACTGCGCGTCTTCAGATCTGCTGTTCCACTTTTGTTTCCTTTGCCCTGATCAGAGGACATGGAACACAGGAGGGTGTTAATAATGAAATTATTGGCTGCAGGCTGGTACTGATGTACTGTAAGACTTTACTGAGTGGGGGACAGACAGATAGACAGACAGACAAGGAGAATGAGGAGAGGGGAGGAGTTAGGGGTCGTGCTGTAGTGCACATTACATTTAATACCGGAATGGATGGAGGTTCCTGGATGGAGGTGGAGGGGCATATGTGGGTGTGGAGAAGGTACATACAGTGTGTGAGCAGGAGCAAGTGTAGATTGTGTGTGTGTATGTGTAGGTTGACAGGTTTATTTTCAAACTCACCCTGGCCAGTGGGTCATGCTGTTTGGAGGGAGCTGAACAGGAGGTAGATGATACCACACAGTTCCTCTTCATCTCTGTTCTTCACTCTGGCTCAATAATTGATGTCGACCAGCAGCAGCAGAAGTTTTTCTCCCGAGGAAGAGCAGATACAACTTTTTGTTCATTTTAATGTCTGCGTACATACATACTTGAATAGTACAACTCCCAAACAACTCCCAACTCCCATCAAGTTTGATGAATGAAACTTGAATTTTGGTTGCTACTCTGAGGTCATCAGGTCATGGGTTGGAGAGGTGATGTTTGTATTTTAATGTTTATTTGCATTGTTTTATTTATATTCCCATCATTATTTATGTAATTATTAGATAACAAAGCACTGCTTCCTGAAAGGTCTGATCAAAGCGTATTTGCTGTTCTACCTGTGCAGAGTTGTTTCGTCTGTGCGTATGTGTGTGTGTGAGCAAGCACATGCATATCGTGTTTATTTATGCTTCCTTGTGTGTGTTTCTCGTTCCCATTCAGCCAGCGAAACTTACCTGCAGATGGGCATCCTTACATATCTCCAGCCATTATTCCCTTGTCCGAAAAAACCCCCACCAGCTGTCTTGTTTATGTAAGCCAACAGGCTCTCTGCTTATGTAATTTAGACCAAGATTTGCTTCACTCCTTAAAGAGCCATCTCACTGTGTTTTGGGGAGGCAGGCTGTTTTATGCAGCTGTTTTTATTTAGAATCATCTTCTTTCATTCCTGCCCAGTGACTGTGGAAGAGGTAATGAAGTCAGAAAGAAGGAGCCAAAGGTGATACGACCAGTGTTCATGAGATAGGAAACTTTTGACAGCTCCCCAAAACAGAACAAAAACAAAAAAACATCTATGTATTATATAAATGAACATATAGGATATATAATCTTGCCAACAAAGTCTCTAATTTATTGCTGTGAACAATTACCCCAAAGCGATAGTCCAGGAAATGCAAGGCTCAGCTGGATGAAAAAGGAACTCATAAGATGCATAAATGATGCAGTTATCTGGCCACTGAACATTTGTATTCAGGTCCAGCCAACCTCCTGGGGGATGTGGGGGAGGTGTGTATGTGTGTGGGGGGAGGGGGGTGTAGGAACCTCCTTTCAGAATCTGCCAGTCAGCTGCCTACAGATGTCTGGGGAATTGCCTGTATTGTTTCCGTTGGGGCATTCATTTGGTTTTGAAATCCGTCACAGAGGCTCTTCCGAAGGTCCTTTGAGAGACGCGTGGAGAGAGAGTTAAAGAGTGTGCTGGGCTCAGGGTTAATGCGTACAGGGTGCGGAGGTGGTGATGGAGCCACTGTCTCTTTACCTTGAAACTGCCTCCATCTCTCTGGGCTCATGGCAGCCTGAGATTACTGGAAAGAGGACCAAGGTTATAAGAGGTTTTATATATATATATATATATATATATATATATCATTTATTTATTTATTTTTTTCATTCATTATAGAGGATCAAGGCTTTGACGAGTTCTTCTTATGAATCATTAGAGCTCTGACTTGCGTGTTTGGAAGTGAATTAGAGTTACAAAGGATCAAACAGTTGGAGCATTTACACAGGCCTCTGGTTTAGAAACACCTATTCTGTCGACAAATTTTTTTTTCTTTGTTTTTTAATATACATTTTTATTAGATAAACTGCATTTTTAGTAGATAAAGCCGGACATATGTAGGCACTCTTTCGGGACTCTTAAGAGCATCCTGAGCGTCTGCCTCGTGAAGCTGGCAGACAGAATGGCAAGAATGTGCAAGCTGTCGCCACAGGCAAAGAAGGGCTGCTTTGAAATATCTTAAATACTAGATCATTTGGATTGGTTTAACACTTTTTGTTTTTACAAAATTCCATGTGTTACTCCATTGTCCCCACTATTATTCTGATATAGAAAATAGTAAGAATCACAGAATGTATGACTGTAAGGGAATTTAATGATTCATGATTCATGTTAAATGTCTCTCTCTAGTTAAACTAGTTGCCGGTCAGGCTGACCCCAGTCCTACTGGCGTCTAAACATCTTTTTGCCTGTCCTTCGGCATTATACACAACACCCTTCCTATCTGACGGTCGGTCTGACTCAGATCCGAGCGTAATCCAAACACTTTCTTAGTGGAGGTCACTTCTTGGCCCCCATCCTTAAGACCAATCATCTAGTTGTTGATTCCACCTTAGACCAATCATGTTACCCCACACCATCACTTTCTTCTTCCTACTCTCATCTCTTCTATTTAAACTTCTATATTCATAATAAACTTTAGAGCATCTTCTTGACACCTGTGTGTGTTGTGAATTTGTTCTCTGGGATCCTGTAACGAGGCATACTGAGGGCTGAGCTAATTTGGTGTGTGAACCCTGAAGGTACTCTGCGTCTGTCGGACTGAACAGAGACTAAAACATAACATTGACTGTTTCAACGTTTCCTGGGATATTCTTGTAAGATTGAGTTTTAAATGTTGAACCCCACTGATCAATGCTACTCAGGTCACAATTTCTCCTTTTCCATTTGTCTTTGTTTGTCTCCTTGTCTCACTTTTTCTCTCTGTTTCTCTCTCCCTGTTTCTCTTTCTATCTCTCCATTCCATCTCTCTAACTCTGTTTCCCTCTCTGACACATTTTGACTTTCGGTAGAATGAGGTTCTCTATATTACTATTTTTTACTGACATGTATTTTTTAATGACATGTATTTTCAAGTAGTTCCTTTGTCTCAGTGGTGCTCTATGAACACAAAAGCTTCTCCTCTCACTGCAAAGGTCTTGTTGGGAAACACACTCGCAAATATGTAGGTCCAGAAGCCTGCATGAAGGTTCCCATGGCTCTTTGTAAAAAATTCTGTAGCTTTAGTATGTTAAATTTTGGCTTTACTGCTTATACCTTTCCCTTGATTCTTGATGGTTGTTTCAGTTTTGTTTACCAAAATCTTCACCTGGACAGATACATGCCTGGCTGAGGTCAGTAGAAGTGCTGTTTCCTTCCCTGGTGTGACATGCTCGTGCTCCAGGGTGCTTATTTCTGAATGTTCATATGTCTCCTTCATCACCTTCTCGCCCATCGATCCCATGCATTTTTAAAACCATTGCTGAGTAGCAATGCTATCGTTCAAACACAGCTGGGATTGGATTGTGTGTGTGTGTGTGTGTGTGTGTGCACGCACATGTGCACCTCACTACACTAATGCATTCCGTTCTTTTGAAGCAACATCAGGAGGGTGTAACTCACCTTGCTTCCCATCAGAGATGTTACCAACGACTACGTGTTTAAGAACTGATGCCCAGCAGGTGTGATCAGAGCGTGTTCTCTCCCATAGGCGAAGGAAGCTTGTTTATCCTTGCTGTCTGCGCTTTGAGACTCCAGGTCTGTCAGTACACTTGCATCAGCGCATGCCATAGAACTTGTCCCATCTGCAGCACCATCTGTACCACTCTGAGCCTGGATATCCAGGATGGGAAGATCCAATCAGCACCTCACAATGATAACCTTAATCAATCCAGGGAACACAACGAACTGAGACAGAGTGATTCCTTCACCAACACTTATCCTGTCCAGCTTGTCTAAAAAGAAATCGACTTAGGTCTGTAGATGCTGGGGGAATATCCCTGCCTTGTGTATGTATACTGTTTACATCAGCCTATGTAGAAAATCACACTTGTTATTCACAGAGAGAGAGAGAGAGAGAGAGAGAGAGAGAGAATGTATGCAATACTCTTGAATTCATTTAAAGTGAAGTATTGGGGTTATTTTAAATATCAAATACATAAGAGCTTGAGGTACTGTGAATTTTAACCCTTTTAAAGTCAGTTAAGCAAACTCTTTGTCATAGCATTAAGCTAACTGTTTCAGATAAACGTGGGTTGTCATCCTCAGTATCACATTCAGTGGCAGACGAATGTTTATAGTAAAGGTCGTGTCCTTCAAGCTAATTTCATTATCTTAGGCTTTTGTTCTTTGAATTACATCTCGCCCATCCTTTCCCATCTCATTGAACACTCAGAGCCCCCCCCATCCTTTCCCATCTCGTTGAGCACTCAGAGCCCTGCCCATCCTGTCCCATCTCGTTGAGCACTCAGAGCCCCACCCATCCTGTCCCATCTCATTGAGCACTCAGAGCCCCGCCCATCCTGTCCCATCTCGTTGAGCACTCAGAGCCCCGCCCATCCTGTCCCATCTTGTTGAGCACTTTGCTTCTTCTCTGGTCTCATCTTGGATTGTTCCAGAACAATTCCTGATATCAAATATGCAGGAGGGTGTGTTTTCTATAGGGACAGTGCCTCTAGGTGCTTTGCATGTGTTTAGGAGGGTCTTGCTTTCACATAAATCTTTTTCATACTCTAACTGGGATCCAAATGATATTACCTCTACTGGACAGGCATGTGGGATTGCGTGTGGTAGAAATAATTACAAGAATGAAAGGGTCAGTGGAGATCTGAATACTTCAAAGGAAATGCTGGAGAAAGCAGGGTTACACCTCTAGCTGTTCTGTGCCCAGCTCTATCCTCATTTTTATGGTTACGACTCCATCTGCTCTGTAAACCTAATTTCCATGGTTCCATGGTTAGCTGTTCTCTATCCTCATTTCTATGGTTATGGTAGCTGCTCTATGAACAGCTCTGTCCTCATTTCCATGGTCCAACTGAGGATACCGAATATTGGCTGTGGTTGGGAGTAACAGATGGAGAAAAAAAATCATACCATGAGAAACTAAAATGACTAAATTCCTATGAGACCTTTAGAGCCACAAAAATTTGCCCAAGGCAAACAGTGCTGCCCCCTGGTGGCCTCAGTTCCTCACAAATCCAATTAGCATAAACCAGGGTCTTTAACCTCTTTAGAACTCATTTGAGTATCCGTTTCTCTCAGGGGATTGCCCCATAATCATTCTGGTTTTACTTTTTGCAAAATCTCAAATTTATTAGTTAACCTTAAAATGTGTGGTATTTTGGACATTACTAATGCTACAAAATATTTTCTATTACTATTGTACCTTACATTGGACTCTTTTTCTTGAAGTTGGTTTAATGTATTTTATCATGAACATGTTTGATGATATAACATCTTTGTAAATGGTTAATTAAAGGTTAGAGAGGTTAATTGGTGATAATCATTGATGACTTCAATCATCAGAAAACATTGTCTTTAATTTTTTAATTACAAAAACTATTAACTGACATGTTGGAAGCATGTGTGCATTGTGAGTGGAGAGAATCTAATGTAAGAAAAGCAAAACCAAACCTAAGTGAGCAGTAAAGAGTCTCTGTGGGCTTGTAGGCTCTCACTCTCAGGCTCTCACTCTCAGGCTGTCTCTCTCAGGCTGTCTCTCAGGCTCTCTCTTTCAGTCTCTCTATCTCTCTGTCTATCTCTCTCAGTCTCTCTCTCTCTCTCTCAGGCTGTCTCTCTGTCTCTCTCTCTCTCTCTCTCTCTCTCTCAGGCTGTCTCCCTCAGTCTCTCTCTCTCTCTCAGGCTGTCTCTCTCTGTCTCTCCCTATCTCTGTCTCTCTCTCTCTGTCTTTCTCAGGCTGTCTCTCTATCTCAGGTGAGTGGTGTCAGGATTGTCAGCCACCTGTGGGGGTTAGAGACAGGAAATGAGAGACAGGTTTGCGCAATGATTACTGAACGGGTGACTATGAGCAGGGAAGTGGAGGGAGACTGTGATTGGTGGGTGGGCTTTGGCTGGGTCCTGGCTGGGAAGAGACATTAACATGGACTTCTCTGCCATTTAAGACTTCAAACCAAAGGTAAAATCTGAGACTATGTATACGGCATTAAACGGCATTTCAAAAGTTACATTTTTTCCAAGCCTGTAACTTCATCTGTTAAACCCATTTTCTTTTTAAATATTTAACACAGATTACATCTACTCTCTCATTTTTGTTAATCATTTTTGTTCTTGCGATTAATCAACTACAAATAGAATCATGGGCCACAAAGTACAAAGATAACCTCAAAGTGATTTGTAATAAGAAGGAATGTAATTTCACGTTGGCACTGATATGTGAACTGTGTGCGGTCTCCGCTGAAACTGCTCCAGGGATATGTCGGAGGGAAGGGGGGGGGTTAGGCTTTGGCTTGGTCTGCGTTCGCTGTCTGGAAAAACATCCATGTCAACTCTGTTTAAGCAGGTCAGGGAGCGTGAGCGCCTCCTGTGTTCACGGTGGCACATTGCCACGCCCCTGTGCTCACCTTTAGACCTGGAGTCCCCTGAGCAGCGGGGAAATTCCCCGTGCTTGTTTACTGCTCCTGAACAGATGGTGTTTACCTGTGTCCTCCTTCATGACATAATCCATTTATTAAAGGACCAGGGAGCAGTAACCCTCTGCTTCAGAATTAAAAACCGCCATTGGCGAGTCGCATCTCCAAGGTATTTAGCAACGGTTCTTCTATTAACCCTTTGAACTACAGGCAGATGATTTGGGCCTATTGTAAGGCCTAGTATTCAGTAACTACAGTGAATTACATGGTAACTATACTGAAACTAATGTGAAAAGCTGTATATATGTTATGTGAGTGAGGAATGAGAGTTTGGCTCCACCATCAGTTGTGTAAGGCGTTAAATGCCACAGTCAGGTTCAGAGGACAAGGAATTTATCTTGAGGCTGTGAAAAGTCAGGGGCATTAAAGTGTGAAACAGATGAGCAACGTGTCCGTTACATGGTGTGGTAACATAACAGGGAGCGATGGGAGGCATGTGGCATCTTTCACCCACAGGACTCGCTGCCCCTACCGATTTAATATTCCTGGGTGAAAGTCTCTCTGCTTTACAGCCATGGCGTCCCACTGGGGCTGCGTGATTAATGGCCTTGTCCCCCACAGCTGATTCTACAGGCCTCCTTCAACGCACTGTATTAAACACAGCAAATAAGATACACAGGTGCTGAGTCATCAGGCTCCCCCGCACAGGGTCTCCAAGGGGAACGGAAGTCGCTTTTTTTTCTCTCTCTCATTTGTTTGTTTGGATTTTTTTTTTTTTTTTGTAAGATGCAATAGATGGGCCATGACGCTAATGGCCAAGCATTAAGTAGGTGGAGTTTAAAATATTCAGATTGGCCGCTCAGAGTGCACGCATCAGCCTCCCGGGCCTCGATCTTCTGGTAAGTGCTCTCTGGGCTGGGAGCACTTCCACGTCTGATTGTGCCACATCCTTTTTTTATTTTGTCAGGTTACACAGTGGTAGTGGGCGCTGTGTGGATCCCCCTCAGCCATTCACAATGTACTGCACAGCACAATGCACTTCGCAAAGAACACTAGGTTTAAAAAAGGCTTTTATTTACAAGTGTACAAGATGTACCATCTCTTAAACTATACAGTGTGAAAGCCAGGTCTTTATTTAGACTTCCACTGGGAGAGAGACACTGGCCAGCAGTTTACATTCATAAGTAGCTTTAGCTTGCGCTGATGGGTTTATTGCTTTACTTCTATGGTCATCTCATCTTCTTCTGTAATGACGTCTCGAAAGAATCTACGGCCTCACAGGGATCTACGGCCTCACAGGGATCTACGACCTCACAGGGATTTTTGGCCCTCCAGGGTCTACAGCCTCGCAGGGATCTACGGCCTCACAGGAATCCACGGCCTCGCCAGGTCAGCTGTCCGTCGCATGGTGAAGGATGGCACCGTGCCAGAGGGAAGTGGGACCACGGCCTTTCCGCCGTGTGGGCTGGCCACGCACGGACGTCCTGTCCGTAACCTTCAGATCGAATGAAACAGAGCCAACCTTAACCATCTGTTTCATGAATCCTCGACAGATCAATAGACTGACAGCCCATTAAATCACATGCAGAAATGTACATTCATTCAGTGACACACACACACACACACACACATGCAACTGAAGAGGGAGAGGAACATTTATGATTTATAAAGCCATTAGGCTGAGTTTTACATTTAAAAAAGGGTCGACAGCTGTCACGTTGATGCATAACTGTATTGTCTGGTGATAAAAATGTTTTATTTATGCATGAGAACATTTTATGCATTGTGACTTCTGTCCCATAATTACAAAAGCTTGTAATGCTGTAGTGTAAGACAGTAAATAGCGTCCCCTTGTCATGTCTAGTGAAAAGACTCCTGCTTCATGTGTTCTCTGTGAATATGCAAAGCGCCAGTATAATAAATTATACAGGATTTTTAAAATCTAGTTAGATCACAGCAAACCTGCTATATGAAATCACTCATTTCTGCAGGGATGGGCGTTATGAGCTACTTCAGCCTTGAAGGTGGCCTAATGGAACTATGAATTATTAATATCTTTCTCTATCTATAAAACAGTAAGCCGTCTTTTCACGAGCCCAAGTTCTTATTAAAGTAAGTGTGATCAAGAAAGTCATCAGATCAGCCCTTGATAACAAACTTTTGTTTTATTTGGGTAAGGGACAGAGCTTGAAGCAATTCAGTGAATTGCGATATGAGACCTAATTAGGTTTCACAGATAAACCAGGCATGCACTGGTTTTACAAATAGGACATAAATGGGGCAAAACGAATACTTCCAGCACATGCATTTGTTCTCTGTATTCTTGAGGCTTTACAGAGGCCTCATTCATGCTTTCTGCTATACACACAGAGAAAATGCGTTTCGGCCGTAGTTCATTGTGGGTGGCATACGGTGTGTTCTAGAAATTTCTGCCTGGCACTTAACAGACAAAGCTAGCAGCTCCCACCAGCACGGCAGCAACAGAAGCTCGCGCTGTTCCTTTCCGAATACAGATGAGCAGCGCGGCCGTTGGTTTTCCTCCCATTTCTCCTCGCTCGCATTCTCCCTGACGGCTCACGGCAGCGCTCGGCCTCCTGCCTAGAAACTGGGCTCACGATCCAAGACAGGAACACTGTGCTGGGACGAAAGCTCCCTGGTTTTGCTTTTCTGAAGGAACGCCACGCTGCTTCACCACCCAACTGCCTTGAGGTTTCTAATTTGTGGCCCCTGGTCCTTCCAAGCGCGCGGTGGGATCGTCCGGGGAGTCAAGTTGGGAAGGTCAATCTAATCGCATGCTAATGGAACAGCCAGTGAAACACGAACGCACCGGCCGAGTCATGTCTGACTCACTATTCCGTGTCAGAGTGTTGGAGATGTAGTTTTAGCATTGCCTAAAGCCTGGCTGATAATAGCTCTTCATTATGCACAGATATGCTTGTCGATCTTGTGAGATCAGGCAGCAATTCTGTTATAAACCACTGCAAGAATTATTGCAGTTTTTGCTTGCCTGGTAACTACAGATGAATAAACAATCAGAACAGTAGCTTTCAAGACTCCCTCAGGGCAGGTCTGTGCCAGGCCTTGTCATGCTGGCTGTTCGCCTTCATCTGGAGCGGCGCTCGTCCCTGATTGGCTAGCTAAACCTTCGAGGGCCAATGAAGGTGGTTGAAAGCCTTCCAGAACGTCTGGTGTACGCCTCCATGTCACCCTGCTATCCCTATGGCCAGCAGGAAGCCCAGGGCCAAGCTGTTCAGTTGAGGAAAGTTGGCACGGAAACCCAAACGTGGCGGCGCTGGTCCAGTCTGGACACTGTGTTGATAGTTATTTATATCCTAATCCTTATGGTAAATATGCGCACGGAGAACAAGACTGGATGGTCGTCATGCTCTTGGCCATATGCGGTGAGCAGATGTTGTTTCTCTCACCCATAGGTTGTGATCCTTTCATAGCTGCTCTCCTTCCTGTTTGTGGCACAAGGCACATGGTGGGGGTGGAGGAAGGGGGGGGGGGTCCTCGCATGGAGTGCCGGTTCTCGTTCGTGTTTCATGCACATTTGTTCCTCGGGCTTCAGGACTCAGGCGTGTAACAAGCCTCTCTGCAGGCGAACTTCTTCTCAACCACTTGAGAACGCCCTGCAGAGGCGTTCCACTCTAATGGAGCGAGCTGAAGATTAAAGCCCAATGTGTGTTCTTCAGCAGAGCAGGCACACTTCACACGTCAAAACAGGTTTTGCATACTGAAGCGCTTACATTGAGGTGCACCAATTACGGTTTTCATAGGGTGTTGCGGGGCAATTACTTTTGATGTTTTTAGTGAAACCATGTACTGGATCCTGCCAGCTATTTCAGTTTGCTTTGTTGGCCTGTAGATGTAGTAATGAATATCACTCTCATTTTTTCTCAGTTTTTGACACATTTTAGTCACCTTTAAACCATGCGCAGTATATATTTTATCCATAAAAAGGTAACGGGCTAAGAGTGTAAGTCAATAAATTCTAACATAGCTACATTATTTAGTGTAATACAATGCAAGTTTACAATGAACCAGAATTGCACGTGATTTTAAGTGTGTGTTCTTTTGAATAATCCATTATAGATTAACCTCCCACCAGGACCTGAAACTTCGTAGAGCTGGATGATTCCTGGTCCAAGATCAGTGTAAGCACCACAAAGGTTAACCTAGTACCAAAAGACTCTCATGTTTATCAGATCCTCTAACCAACTGCTCTGGTGACTGGGTTGCAAGTTTACAGCTGTTCTATGAAAAAGCTCAGTATACGTATACAAGTCAGCAATAAACACCTTGTTTCATATGATACAATACTTAGTGACCTTAACAATTAAACAAAGGAAGAAACTATAAAGAAACTATTTTATGCACATATGTGCATGTTTAGGGCAAAAGCTGTTTTTGTTTCAGTTGTTTGTAAACGGTTGAATGGGTTTTGACATTCAACCATGAATCCTTCACATTAGTTTATTAGTACAAACAGTGGCCCCCTGTTTTTCTCACTTTCTCACAATTCAGCCCCTTTGTTTCTCATTTTTTATTGTCCCTTCTTCACTGCATCATGTTCGTCATGCATTAAATCTACATCTTACCTCTCTCTGGACATCCCTCCATAACCCACTCGTTGGTTCAGAGAAACGTTGCAGGCCGTAGCTCATGATGTCTGAGATGCCGGGAGAGACTAATTTTGCTGCCAAGCCAGGCGGAGGTGAGTGATCCTCCCGATCCCTAGGCTCTCCGGTTCAGCTTCTGCGTGTTCTGGGCACGTGATTGGCTCTCTGTGGTTTTCTGTGCACGTGATCGGCTCTGTGTGGTTCTGCATCCTGCTGGCAGAGAGCTTGACACGACCCCGGTTGCACTTCGGCACAGTTCTTGCCGACAGACACCAGCAGCAAGCGCCCGTCTCCACGGGGCTTTTCAAAGCTGAACGTGCCTTGGGCACGTGCCTTCAACTGCCATCCGTTCGTCTCTATGACTACGATGGCCCATTTATCTCTTCTTTGCTATTGGGGTTGATTTTATCCAGCTGACGTGACAAGGGCCGTTTGGTGGAAGTCATCGGTTTAATTAGGCTTCTCTGTAGGCCTGGGATCTGCCCTCTGAATGTAATGATTTACAAATTTCCTGGTGGAAATACACTGACATTATTAGTGCCATCGATAGATGACTGCTGACGCAGTGCGGGTGAGTCACAAGGTCTTTAGAACTCACAGCTGACTTGATCTGTAACACTGGTAATTGCCTGTGCTGTTTCAAATATTTATTTTTGCCGATGAATGAATTCTTGCGGGATTATAGAAGCACCACCTGACATGCGCATGCTTTTTCCAGTAAGCATGGAAGGGTGGGTAGATTATAGTACCTGCAGCACAGGTGGCCACAGCTTTGTTTCAGACTGCAGGCCACAACGTCTAGCATCGCGATGCGTCTGTGATGGAACAGCTGGGACTCAAACCCCAGACCCTCTGCAAAGACACACTTCTACAACAGGAGAAACACTACAAGACACAGGACGGCGTAGAAGAACAGGATGTATCGATTGCTATTTGAAACCAAGATCACGAATATAGATAGAAGCCCAACCGCTGGACACAGTTTTGCCACAAACAACTGGTTTTACACACAACAAAGCTCCGCTGATGTAATGCTGAGGTCAGGCTTTGCTGTGCACTTAATTTAAACTGGTGACATTTTTTTTTATTGGCAAACTTAAACAAAAGCCTGTTTTGTCTGTACTCCCTGATGTTACTGCTAGCACGAGGAAGAAAAACAACACACCTTGCTGCACTCATCCACTCAACATCTGCTGTGTCTGGAGAGGAAGTGGAAAATAGCAGTAAACAGATACCTACTGCACTGTATATCCACCACATCCCCCCCCCACACACACACACACACGTCACGTACCCACCCTGAGTGTCTCTCCCCACTATCATCTCCAGCTTTTGCTTCAGAGGAGAAGC
Organism: Sternarchorhynchus goeldii; assembly: GCA_028565775.1. NCBI lineage: Eukaryota > Metazoa > Chordata > Actinopteri > Gymnotiformes > Apteronotidae > Sternarchorhynchus > Sternarchorhynchus goeldii. Next base: position 2,440,411 of record JAOXYF010000012.1, read on the forward strand.
CACCTCTTTTTTTGCTGGCTTTGCCAGTGTTTTTGATCTAGAATATTTGGCGTCTGTTCGATATTTATGAGCATCTGGGCATGATGGGTTTGTGCGTGGGTGATTGTGCAAAAGCTTCCTGCAGACGCCACCCAGGACACCAGGGCTGGACCCGAGCAGGGTGTCTGGCCTGGCCGCCACGTGCGTGTGATCACCAGCTAAACTCTCCCACGTCCTTGTCAATCATCCCAGAGAGGACAAGCTGCTCAAACTTTCAACGAACCAGAACTCTGAAGCTCACCGCAGTATCTTCAGAACAGACAACCAAGACTCTGACTTTTTACATTTTTTCTTGGGTTTTTTTTCTTTCTTTTCTGTCAGTCTCTCCACACCGGGTATGCGCTGCGCCTGACTTATTCAGATGTAACATTTGCTCAGGCCTCTGCAACGGGACATGGCAATCAATGCGACGTCTCAGAAGAGCCTTCAAACGTCAGGAAATATTCTTGTCCTCTTTGTCAGGGTCAGCCGCACCTCTCCACAAAAAGAAAGTGTTGTCCAACTCATCTCCTGATGCAGTTGCCTATTACCTCATTTGCAATTTATGACCAGGTTTTTCATTTTTTGGACAGTGTTCTAGTTGTGTGCTCCCTCTTGGCACTGCTGAACATGTGAAACTGTGGTTGCAAAGCTATCAGTCTTAGTATAAGGATATGTCATCTCGTGTGAAATTCAAACACTTCAGTGTCTCCATTCCCACCCCCACCCCCACCCCTAACAACATCAGTGCCCAAAAACCTCCACTCTTGGTTGTTAACCACCAGTGCATTTTGCACCCACACCAGAGGTCAAACTGCCGCCTCTCCTCGTCATGCTGTCTTTGGTCAACAAGTATGTGCTGGCTCTGTTACAGAACTGATCCAGGGAAGTTTCTCCCTTGAGGGCACAATTCGGAGTAATGAAGTAGCGCAATGGACGAGGCCCGTGTGGTAAATGTGCTGCGTGATCGATGCCTTGCTGGGGACTAACCAAATTACTCTCGCTCCCACCCACAGCCTAAGGTGAGGGCCACCAGGTTGCCACGGTGATGGCAATTACTAATAGCTATCTGTTGCGTGGGTCTCCGCCGAAGGTATTTTATGTAAATGGCCGGAAAACGTTACACGACCAGTACAATAAGTGCTTGCTTAGATGCCATGGATTACACATACAGTATCTCACAAAAGCGAATATACTCCTCACATTTTGGTAAATATTTTATTATATCTTTTGAACATACTGTATGGCACTTTGATACAAAGTAGTCAGTGTACAGCTTGTATAATAGTGTAAATTTGCTCACTTTCATTGCCAGCGGTTTAGAAATTAATGTCTATGTGCTGAGTTATTTTGAGGGCACAGCAAATTTAGTTATACAACCTGTATACTGACTACTTTACATTATATCGAAGTGTCATATCTTTAGTGTTGTCCCATGAAAAGATATAATAAAATATTTACAAAAAATGTGAAGGGTGCAGTAACTTTTGTGAGATTCTGTAGTAAGCAAATTTGATTATGTTGCAGATGGATTCAAGGTGTGCATGCGCTATATATTGACTGGTGGATGTCAATTAATATAACATAAAAACACCACTTTCCAAATAATTTATTATAACCTTTGACTAGATGAAAATATTCTTTTAAATGTGATCTCAGCATAGAAGAGAATGCCTATGTTAAAGTTTACATTAGCTAAACACCCTGCATTGTGCAGTTCTATATTGCAAACATGGAAGAAGCATGTTGAAATCAGTATGTTTGGAATTATGTGGGCATAATTCCTAGTCTCTTTATGCCACTAGCACATTTATGTGGATATTTAAGTAATCTCTTGGCTAAAGTTACATGTACCATTAACCTTTCACACTGTACAGCCTTCACGGTCCACAGCATTCTTCTAAATAAGTCAGTTTTCAAAAACTTTTCTGAATATACAGATTTGTCAGAAGTGAAAATGGAATATGATTCATCTTGGCCAGTCAAGAGTAAATCAGTAGGATGGAGTATTACATGTGAATATATTTGCACTACAGCAGTAAGGTGTACATTTCCTCTCTACTTGGTCAGTTTATTAAAAGCTTAGTTGAGTTCAAGCAGAAAACTTAAGGTGGCGCTATCGCTGATGATCAGTTTTTTTCTTGATCAAAGCAGTGCAAGAAATGGCTGTTTCCTTTTGTATTCAATTTAAAAGAATCACAGTATAGTCCAAGTGAAGCCTCCCTACAGCATATAGGAGCATGTTAAAATCTTGGTCAAGTCCTGTTTCCTGGCTCCCCCGCAAAAACCAGCAGACCCCCCGCCTCAGCGGTCTGCATTCATCCGCCTCAGCTTGGCAGGCAGGTTGTCCTCGGGCCGCCCTCCAGCTGCCGGTAGCTGGTGTAGGTTGGGCCCCGGGATGGGGGCCGGGATGGGGGCCCCAGAGGCCAGTCTGTGGTGCTCTAGCTCCCCTGCTGACTGGGTGTGTGCTTCAGCGGCGACGCACAGTGCCTTCAGCTCCAGCCGAGTCTCGGCCCGCTCCGGTCTGACCGGCGAGCCCAGCCGCTGCACTTGCAGGGGCAGGTCGCCCGTGCTGGAGGCCTTCTCGGCGGGCTGCGGCTCTGTGACCTTTGGGGCCTCTCTGCCATTCCTGGAGCTCATGCGCTGCAGCTTGCTGGGCAGCCTGCAGACGGGGCCCTCGGCGGCAGGGACCCCGTCCAGGGAGAAGATGCGCTCCCTGCGGCCGTGCGGGTCGCCGAGCGTTGGCGTCAGGGGTGGGGCCGGCGAGGGCAGGCAGGACGTCTCCTCCTGCTCCTTCACGCTGTAGGGTGGCGTGGGCACTTCGAAGGTGCTGTGGAACTGTGAGTAGTCGACCCGGAAGAAGCCCTCTTCCAGGGACATGACAGGCAGGAAGCGGTGACCCCACAACACCTCATCCTCCGTGTAGGAAGTACGAGCTTGGCACGTCATTCCTTTGGAGGGAGAATGAAAGAGTGGGAGAGAGAGAGAGAGAGTGAGAGAAACAGAAAAAAGCACAAGAGGAAAAACATAATGAGAGAGAGAACACTGAAAGATAGTGAGAGAGAAATAGCAGGGGGTTGATAGGGATGCAATCAATCTAGTTCCAGAGTAAACACAGACAAGCAATACAACACTCTGCTTTTCCCTCTGATTGCAAGTGTGTTTGTCTCACTTTTTTTCTCCTCCAACCACAAAATGGCCTGAAATTAATCATTTAGAACTCGATCCATCGGCACAACGCTAACCTGTGGTTTCCACGATCCCCTCGAGGATGACGACAATCTCGAACTGCTCGCCCATGAGAGAGCGCTGAGAGAGGTCGAAGAACGGACTCTTTGGATTGATCTCATGGCAGATGGTGAGAGGGGAGACGAGGAAGAGCTGGTCGGCACCCGTCCCAAACCCCACGTCCAACTCCCTCTGGTCTAGGGGGAGGAACTCCCCCTCAGGGGTCTGACGTGACTGGATCAGCGAGAGGGGGTGGGACAAGGGGAGAAGACGCAGAGACAGAAACAGAAAAGATTGGCTCAGGTGTTATCTATTTGAAAATTCTTTTTGAAACACTTTTTTAAAACCATTTTTTTCTCTGCTGATGTCTGATCACGTACAAGCTACACGGGTGCCGTTTGTCAAATTGCATTTCCTGTCGCATTTTCTTCGAGCAAATGACTCTTGAGTGCACAAAGAAACCACTTAAATGGGTGTGCGTATAAGTGAATGCACAGCTTACTGTGCTGGTCTGGAGTGATTTATTAACTCTAAATGTGAAGGCAGCAAATACTGCGAAGGGGAGTGGCTGATTGCTTCACCGTTTGGCCAAGATGTCTGAGAAAAACACTACTTCCAGCAAGATTCACTGCTTTTGAATGTAAAGATAACAAATCTATATGGCATACTGAAATTATTAGCATCATTTGTATTCGAGTTGATGAATCAACAAATCAACATTGCCACCCTCGACATCCGCGTTACTGCCAGGCCTGGCTGTCGTTTGAGATTTGCTGATGCAATTCTTAAATGCACCATTGTCTCCTACGTGACAAAATATAACCGCAGAGATGCCCCACAAATCTGTAATAAACTTATACATGGGGAATATGTATTTAGGCTTCTATGTAAAATCTAACGAGGACCTAATGTTTCCCTCCTTCACATCATAAGTATTGTTAACATTGCAAATTCAGCGCTATGGCTAGCCTTGGTAACTGAAATATAAATCTAATTTACAATCAAAAAGGTTGACTGTACACTGTTTGACTAATTCCAATGTGAAATTCCACAGACTTTGTATAAGTGTACGATTATTTTCGAAAACGCTCTATACACACTGTTCCTGCTGGCAGCCCACAGGACACCGCGTGCAGCCCACGTACAGCACTATCGGAGCCAGACTGCATAACAAGTCACGGGAGAAAACCTGACAAATGCTTCCGCTGATCTGCTGCGTAACTCTGAGCGCTCGGGGGGTTTAAGCGAAGTTATAGCGTGTTTAGTAAGCTCATGGCTAAGCATTGCTCCCCTCCTTTAGACATATACATTTGACCCGCCGTCTTTTGCATGAACATAAGGCACTAGCGGAACAATCGGAACGAGCGGATTCTAACTACGTTCGCGTCCCCAGATGGCGAACAGACTGAGCTCTAGTCGATGTGGTGTAACCGGAGCAAAGGGTGCGACTTTTCGCTGAAGAGAAGGGCTATCCGCACGACTTTCGTATTCAAGACGTAACAAAGCACACGTATACGTTTTCGTGGTCACATAAGCACGTGCTGGCGCGTACACACGCTCGCATACAAAAGTAACTTCCAACTGTGTGGCAGAAAGAAAGCAAATACAGCAGCAAATCAAATGTGTCGGTGTGTTTCAAAGACTGAATAGCGGCCCTCGTCTGTCATGCTTGTTGCTGTCGGCGTGATTGAACTCCCAACACCTGTAAATCAAAGTTAACTTGACTTTGATCACTGTTCTTCTGCTTTATACATTATTTTCAAAGGAATGCGAAAACATCCCAATGTTGTGTTTTTATCATTATTATTTCGAAGGGAAGAAAGAAAAGCAGCCCGCCACCCCCAAAAAAACCGGAGGCATTTTTTGACCTGCTAAACATATTATTTGCTGCGTATTTTTGCAGAAATTATTCAAATTCACTCTGCAATGCACCTTTATCGGAGCATCCTTCTATGTAGAGGAAACAAACTGAATACATCCGCAGTGTGAACCGTGGCGCATCCCAGATTTATTTTAAAAGAAAGATATGGAGGGAGTTGAGGCAGCCCCCAAGGCTTTTACTGAGCTGCCCTGCAGTCTGGGTGCAATGCGACGGGTAGCTGGGACGCTGATTTGCAGGCCTGATATTTACGTGTGTAGAGTAGTGTCTTGAGTTAGATTTTCCGTTGCCAACATTGGAGGCAGCCACGGGTAAGGTTTGCCAGACGGCTGCCACACTTAAAGACCCAGGACGCCTAATGTAAAATATAAAATTTTCGTAATTTAGTAAATTACATACCACATTTTATTAAACTTTAAACAGATTTAAAATAGAATAGAAATATGATGAAACACTACTTAAAAACAATCAAATTAGCTCATCAGTCGTAGCTGAGAACAGTCTGGGCCTAATGTTTGGCAGACTGGCACCCTACTACGCTCCAGGAGCGCACTGCATACAATGGTGTGGGGAAGGAGAGTGGGATTCACACAACCGTACGTGCTCACAATAGAAATGCGCCACCTGTCATTGGCTAGGTTTCCCAATGGCTTAGCTGTCATATTTGTCATATTTGTCACATTTGCTTTAAGTGCGTTCCAGCAGTATGGAACTTAACCACATACTTCATTGCATCGTTCTTAAACTGAGCATACAACGCATATTAGTGAGGAGTATGAAAAACGACAGTATATGATTTCAGACACTTTTCTATATGTTCAGTGTGTCCATCAGAGTAAGATTAACCTCATTACAAAGAAAACAAAGATGATCTGTTTCTCTTTGTTAACATCTACATAATCAGTATGGCACCACTATTTATTGAACTAGTATAGGAAACCTTCTAGAAACACTTTTACACTGTATTACATTGAAAAACAAGTGATCATTAATTTGTTAGATAGGATGAGAGCCTTCATTCTGACATTTAACATTTTGAACAATTTAATCATTAAAACTAGCTTTGGATTGCTCATTGAAATGGGAGGCATTTGGGGAGTCTCATGTAGTTTTTTTTTATGTTTGTTGGCCACACCAAGTTTAAGTTCTCATTCTTTTGCCTGAGAGGTGGCAGAAAATGATGTACTATATGAATCTGTGCGTTGTAATAGCTTGGCTTTTTAATATAAACTAAATGTTTTAAATGGCAAATACAAGATGTAGCGTTCCACACAAAATCCTAGTCTAAATCTGTACCCTTGAACCTACAGCTATAGCACAATCAGACCTGACTACTACTCAGCAAAGTGCTCAGTACAAGTCCATACCCACATAAAACCTTTATATCCCATTTAAAACCCATGTAGGGCCTGTTTGGCCATGTTGACTGGGATTAGACAAAAAAATTTATGTGGCAGAGGGAATTAGCATCCAATTGAACTGAAGCTTAAAGGGAACATTGGGGAACAGTGGAAAAGAGTTGAGCAATGTTTCCCCCTGTATTTGATGGTAGTTAGGAATAGTGAAAAAGAGGATATTGCGAAAACAGCACTGTTCCTAATGGCAGCAGGAGCTGATTTCCCTGGATGACCCAACAGCATGCAGCTAATGATGAAACAGGCAAAACAAACAAACAAAAATACAGACAGTTATTGGAAAATTTTGATTTGGATCGTTGTGTACTATAAAAAGTAAGATGTAGGAAAGGCAGAGAGACTTAAAGGCAGAGAACTATATTATGGACTTGAGTTAACTCACTGATCTCACTGACCAACTGACCAATCTGCAGCAGGACAGTGATGGGAGTGAGTGATATTGGACTGCGAAAAAAGATTTTAGGGGAAAGAAATGTCAGAATGATAAGCATAAATTCTTGCTAGACAGTTCAAAAGACAAAGCGTCTAACAGGAAAGTAGCGAAAAGCGTGCGACACAAAAAGAGTGGAGAAGTGTACACAGTTTGTAATGTGGTGATGAACAGAAACCACACCAGTGGGCAGCATTTGGCAAGGAATGTCATAAGTGCGGTACAATTAACCACTTTGAGAAGGTCTGTAAACAGGTCTGCTGGTGATCTCTCTATGGGATTGATCTCAGACATGGGACAACATGTAGTGAATTTGTGGTGTTCACAGTCAGTGGAAGGGTCACAAGAAGAGTCATCGTCTGCGAATCAGGATATGTGACACGGGCCAGCAGACAGACTGGAGCAAAGATGGCAAGGCTAGATACTGAGCCAGTATGCAGAAAGATAAAGTCAGAGCTGTGAAGGCTGGAGCCCCTAGAGAAAGAGAAAAGAGGAAGAGCCGCTTGTAATTACTGAGGGAAAAAAATGGCTAACTAAGATTAAGCACAGATCAATAATAGCAGAAGAGATGTGTGAATCGTGAGTGTTACCAGCAGCCAAAGAGGTGAGTATAGACACCAGATACAAGAACTAGATGCTTCAGGTTCTGGTAAATCTGTAGGTCAACACCAAATTCTGTACATATGATTTAAAAAAAACTTTCAGCAGATATTCTTTTAAAATACTTTAGGGGCTGGAGATGCTGGAGGGGCTGGAGACACCAGAGATGCTCCACAAGACAATCCAGGTATTAAAGTCCATTTTAATGATGTGGGGCAGATAATCAAAGAGCATGATAACAGTTGAAACTTTGGAAACAACTACAGAAAATGGCCTAAAACTGCATACCGACAAGTGATGGATTAGGAAAATTGACATTTTTGTGTAAAGCTGACCCAAGAGGGTATCATTTACTATGTAGACAAATTCATGCCAAACCCAGCTAGCATTGGAAGCCTACTGTGTGAAACCACGTACTGGAGATGGAACAGTTCTCATCAAAAGGAATCTGAAGAGCTGAAACCTCTTCAGACCTTTTCAGTAATTGTGAATCCGAATCGGGCATAGGTACCGTGGTGTTACAGAATCGTGGCACAAGCTGGTGTCTGATAGCATGGGCCTCCTGACAGCTTCAGAATGCAATTATGGACAAAAATAGAAAACAGCACTACCTCTTGCATATGGATGTGAAAAGCCTCTTGTATTTATATATGGCAAAAGTGCTGACAGTATTGGCACGTGTGGGTGACAGCACAGTTTCAGGAAAGCACTCAGTATATGTTTTAAAGCAATCACACAGGTTTAGTCAGTACATTTTGTATCAGTCCTGGAGAACCTGTACTGAGATGAGTTGTCAGATGGTGTTTGTTTAAACGCTCAAGAATTGTGTGCATATGACTGAGGGATACCTTACTAGAGAACTTCATGAGATGGTCCAAAACAATATTTTACAGGCCAGGTATGAGTTCAGACATTCAGAAGGCCATTCAGTTTTGTAAAGCCTGTGACATATATATAGGGCCAGCATGAAGGAGCTTGTGTGGGTTAAGAACAATGTGACGTGTACACCATGCAGTAAAGCAGGTATAGGTGAGTTTGAAGCAAATACGTCCTACTAGCTCAGTCAAAGAAGGTGAGCAAATACTTTTGGCAATATAGTGTATTTGCACATCATGTTATTGCTGATGTAGTGACACTAAGTCAGCACTGTTTATGGTCAAATCGGCTCATAGAAAATGCTGTGGGACAAAGCGGTAAATTGATGGTCAAGGGAGTAATTGATCCTCACTTAGCATTACTGAAGTACAAGCCAACACCCCAGGTACATGGTCAGTTGCCAACAGAACTCCTGTTCTGAAAAGCACAGATGGTGTAACGCCAAAACTGTCTGAGAGTGAACAAAAGAAGACACGATTTATTACATCTGGCAGACACTCTGATTCAAATCAACTTGCATATATTTTGTCACTGTAATAGTACGTTTACACCCTCTTTATCAAACCCTCAGCCTGGCTCCCTGCACTAATCTCCCTGTGCTAAATCTCTGTGCTCTTATCTTCCTGCACTAAATCTCGCTGGTCTCTGTCTACCTGTTCTACTAAGTGAAGGAGCACCAACACAAGAAGACTATAGTTGAGAAAAATGAAAGGTCATAAAGGCCCAGCAAAGATACTACAAAGGCAAGCGATAACCAAGTGATAGAGTGTGACAGCATGACTGAAAGCTCCGGAGTGTTCAAGCTGACATGACACACAGTGGAATGCCAAGTCCTGTATGGTGCATACACAAGACTGAGCAACTTACAGAGGCACATCTTTACAGAATAAAGTCCAGTGGAGGAAACCCATGCTGTACCATGCGTACCGTACGGTAACATGCAGAAGTGGTCTGAAATCTGATGGCCCTGTAAAACCATTAAAGCGTCTTAAAGGTTTATTGAGCATATATAATTACCAAAGACTAAGGAAAATAATTGAAAAAGCTGAAAAGTAATCTCGGTATGCAAAAGTCCATGGCATGAACAGACTGAAGTTCTGTTGAAACTGTAGATATATAACTATGAAAGAATGTCAAAACTGCTAAAGATTTTAATTGCTCGAAGCCACTTATGTGGGACACGTTGTTCGTGTTCATTGTTGTTTTAAACAATGCTTTTAAGATGAAAGATGCGTCATACAGTATTTACGTGAACTGAGTCACAGGGTAAAGCAAGCACTGCCAGACTTAACACCAAGTCTGTAAGAAAACACTTATTAATTGTTATTACCTGTTTCCATGTAAAACCACACAGCATTACACAGTTCTAAACATTTATGTGTTAGAGTTTTCTGTCCTTTCCTCTTTCCTCTGTCCTTTTCTGTTGTTTCCTCACTGAAATAGCCAAATGTGCTTCTCATTGATAATCATTTGTTTTCTCGTGTCTAAATCATATTTGTACATAGATGCTTGATTAGACTGTATCTGTGGTCTGGTCAGTGTCATAGTTAATTTATTTTGACTTCTCTCATATAAGGGCTAATAGGGGAGAATGGCAAGGCGGGTAAATCAGAGGCAGCGGAGAGTGCTTACTCTGCACAAGAGTCTTGCAGAAAGATGTGTGGCTACCTCTGTGGACACTTGCCCACTAGACCTATTGCTTTTTTTTTATACATCAAAAGAAGAGTGAGAGTGAGGGAGAGAGAGAGAGAAATAGAGCCAGGGAGAGGAAAGGGGAAAGGAGCTCTTGAAGTCAGCCATCCATCAGCCTGTTCTTCTCTGCTGTGGGTCTGATCATTTCCACTGCTGTCAGCAAGAGGCGAGAAACCAGCCCACCCACCCCTACCATGCCATACACACACACATACACACACACACACACACACACACACACACACACACACACACAGACTCTCTAAACATTCTACACCTTCCTGCTCTGATCTAGTCCTACCTTCAATACTTCACTGATTTCTTTCTTCTCTCCTCAGACTCCTTCTTCTGATCCTGTCTTCTCTTTCTCCCTTCTGTTTTATCTTACCCTCAACCATAAAGGTGATTAGGAAGTCCCTGTAATATTTAACACAGAACTGGTCATATTTAACACAGAACTGGTCATATTTAACACAGAACTCTTCTGAAGTTGCTAACCGGGCTAAATATAATGCAAAAAAGAACAAACACTTTATAAGAAAGACTCCCTGTTCCCTCCCTGTGCTAAATCTCCCTGTGTTCTCCCTCCTGAGTCTTGGTCCTCCCAAAGTTTCTTCCTCAAATCCGCCCTAGGAGTTCTTCCCTGCCAATGTTGCCTCTGGCTTGCTCATTAGGAACCTTGACCCAAACATTTGTAAAGCTGCTTTGTGATGACTTGTGTTGTAAAAAGTGATATATAAATACATTTCACTTGACTTGGTGCTACATTCTTCTGGGGATGGTGGAGAATTTTTTTTAACAAGTAATGGTGGAGATGTTCATGTACCAGTCTCAGAAGGTAACTGAAAGAGCGGCAGAAAGAAATACTGCAGCAATGATACACAAAACTAAACTACATGTAAATGATCTTCACCTGTAATCTAACTTCTTTTATCTGTGAAGATGTGTGACAGAAACAAAGTGGTTCGCTTATGATTTCCCACCTTTGTGTGAAGTCACTTTGAAAATGGATGAAAGTAATAGAGTTAGATGAAACACAGCATCTTTTCTCTCTGTTCAGGCTGTTTCTCTAGGTGCAAAGCTATGATGAACCACTCTCTTTAAAAAGCACATTCCCCTAGATATGTCTACTTCTTTACAAGAATGGAATAAAATTTGGCAAAAATGTCTGAAATGTACAAATTGCATTACAGTTTTGTTTTGGCCAAAAGCAGTGCTTCATATTCTATTCTTATGTGCATGAAAAAAGCAAAGTCCAGTACCCAGAAAAATAATGATACAATACATGATACCCAGAAAAATAATGTTCTAGTCTTTCTTTTTTCATGAGACAATCTTCTTAGTACAGTCCAACTAGATTCCTAACACATAACATAATCCTGTAGCCAACCTCTGTTTAAAATCAATAAAAGACTAATATTTTTTCCTTCAGGGTAATTTCCTGTGTTTAATTAATCATAGTGGAGATCTCACTAAAATCATAAAGCTGACCAAGAAGTACATCAACATGTATGCTGGTATTTGTTTAGTAATATTGATCTGGACTGTGTTCACTCTTACAGTGAATAAATCTATTCTGCATTTGGGCATAGATGAATAAGCAGTAATAAACTAAACACTAATCATTTAATTCCATCCAGGATATCCACGCTTCTAGGAATACAATTACACAGTAATTTGTGAGACGCTACTTTCACAAATAAACAATATATTATTACAGCTAGTAAACAGTTGTACTAGTATATTGTCTATGAGTATATTGTCTGTGAGAATAGTGCCTCACAAATTACTATGTAATTATATTCAGCTCAGCACTATAATTGCGAATTGTATGAATATTTTTCTTCTTCTCTGTAACTTTTTTTCATACACATTGATTGCTAGGCTAAGGTGTAATAGTGCATTTACACACACACAAGGACAAACACCTATATTGTTTACTATTGTTTACATACATTACATTGAGTGTTGTGGACATATATACTGTGCTCATGGATAGATAATAAAATGATTCATACAGAACGCATAATTACCTTTATGAGTTTGCACCTGATCTGTGCTGAGACCATGTGGCTGTTCCTAAGGTTTCCGACCCTAAACATCAGACACAGCTTGCCATCGCGCTGAGAGATGACTGCGTCCTGACTAAACATGAGCGTCTCGGCTCGCTTCTTCGGTTGGGACATCTTAATGAACATGCAGCCGATGAGGAACGCGTCCACAATTGACCCCAAAAGCGACTGGAAGAGGAAAAGTATTATGCCTTCGGGACACTTCTCCGTTATGTATCGGTATCCGTACCCGATAGTTGCCTCTGTCTCAATGAAAAACAGAAAAGCCGAAGGAAAGTTGTAAACGTTGGCGACACACGGGGTGTATGAGTCGTCGTGGCTACGGCCAAGGTCTCCGCGGATATAAGCAATTATCCACCACATAGATGCCATTATAAGCCATGCGACTGTATAGGTCAAAAGGAATATAAGTAAATTCCAGCGCCACTTTAAATCTACCAGCGTGGTGAACAGATCAGAGAGGTACCTGCTGGTCTCTCCACCAAGGTTACCGTGTTGGACATTGCAACGGCCGTTTTTCTCCACAAAACGCTGGCGCTTTCTTTTGGCTGGTGCGGAAAAAGAAACACCTCGGTTGGTGGTAACAACCTGATAGTCATCGCCGAATTTCCTTCTGATAGCTGACATAATTACAAACCGGTTATCTTAGAATTACACATAAGTATTTCTCAAGTTTTGTAAGGCTATTTACGCATGGACTGCGTCACACACCTCGGTTTAGTTCCATGTGATGTTATTTTATTATATTAAGCAATTTACAGTTTGCGTGAAAAAATATTTTAGAGTAGAAATCTGTAGAATAGGTGATGAAATAATAGTAAGATAGCAGTCAAATATTAGGCGCTTCTTCGGTCCACAACTTTAAAAATACATCCTCTTGTGTAAAGCTCTTCTTTCTTTTGTTCTGTTTTCAAAGTAATTTAACTGCGGCACAAGTAAAACAGCAGACGCCAAAAGTCTTTATTGCATGAATGAGCTTATCCCGTAGTCTTCCAACTCCTCAGTCTGGTGCGTTAGTGCCCGGTTCACACATTTAATACCTCCAATATGCGGTCACGTAGCAATGACTAACATTCTACAACTGTAGAAAAACTGCGGCACTTGGTGGCTCTGTGCGTACTCGTGCCCGTGATTCCTACGCTGAGAAAGAGGGAGGTTTTGCAAACGTACTTGCCTGTTTCCAAACCAATCAGGTATTTTGGAGCAAATGGATTTACTGTAGTCTCGCAGCGCATTCGCCAAGAATTCAAAATCGTGTGTTGCCATCTGCCGTTCAAAGAAAGTAGTTAACTGATATTCGGTACAAGAATCCAACACAAACAGAACAGTTTCTAAGAGACTGGTTAAATGTTAGAATCGTTTATAATTATGCTTTCGGAATTCGAAAAAAAGGGATGTAAATATGGATTAGTTGATTATACAGATCATGGAACAGGCCAGTTTCACAGACACAAATGAGCCATAAGCCTACACTAAAAAATAATTTCCATGTCCAGGAAGCTTTTGCATCGGCTTGTAGTCATGGTTTGTGGCTGAATATGGAATTAACCCTTAGACAAAAGCCTTGATATTGGCTGCTGTATAATATTCTTGCTATTGAATGATGTTGAGATTTTAGACTAATAATTATAAAACCAAAAAATTGATCTGAATTGAATTTGGGCCTGTAATAATCTAATACACAACAGTGTGCCTAGAAAATGGAAAAGCCAACAAATCAGGTGAAAGCAAACTTTGTGAGCTTCTTTGTTCCACATTATATAATAATTAAATTCTACTGCTTATGCATCTAGGCAGTACCAGTATAACAGTACAAAGCAAGGCAATTTTTAACCTTTCCAACAGCTCTACCATGAGTCATCAGTCATGTGTGTGCCCTTAAGTGAGGCAGTGCCAACATCTGAGAGAGATGGTTGGTTGTGAGGCAGTCCTTCTCCAGCTAATGCTTTTGGTGATTCAGGCATTTTTAAAGTTAATCCAGGTAGTTAGAAGCACATGCTGTCCTAGGTTTGTTCATCCAGCTGGTGTCTGGGCCAGTTCATAAACACACTCAGCAGATAGATGCTAGTATAAAATTGCCTATGATATATATGTATGTCCTAGGATGTTTGGATTAATATACACTCACCACCCACTTTCTTAAAAATATTAATTTATTAGCAATGCCTTGTATATATTGCAGCATGACTGGTGCCATGTAGAGTTTGTGTTGGCTGACCTCCATTCCCTTTGCTCAGAAACTGAACAATCAGTTCATGAATGGGATCACGTATGTCAGGCAAACTGTGTATGGAAACATGGGCTATACACTCTATTTGTTATATTATTCTGTGAGTGATCTAAGAGGTTTAGAGTGCCAGGATTCAAGATTAAGTATCTTTTTGAAAATTCTGGTCAGGTCTCCTCAAATTTCACATATGCCACTTTTCTCCCAAATGTCCCCTCAGAGATCAATAGCATTTCTGGAATAAATGCAATTTCAGTAATGTCATTTTATCTTGATTGTTTTGGTTTGGGCCATTTATCTGGTAGGATCAGGGCTTGGTTGTCAGGACAACTAAAGTGGATATGTGAGATCTTGGAGTCATAACATTAAATCTCCTAAAATCATTATTAAGGTTTTCAAAATAAGAGAGTAAAGAAGTGTATTCTCTGGCATGACTGAGCGCAAGAGGTTTTTATTCAGTTCCTTTTCTTCCTGCTGACATTTTGCTTACCATGGTTAGTCAGTTAAGCTCCTAATAAGAGTACATTCTAAGAATTATTTACTAATCTATGTCCTGAAAATCAATTGATATAATTTAAACAGGGATAAAGTCCTTTTGTCTACTTCTGCTAAAACCATAGCAGTGCATTTCTTTATTAAAGAATGCATAAAAGTTAACACAATGTGAATATTCAACCATGTCTATGATGCTCTGAAAATATATTTACACAGTAATATACTTATTATATAGCAGTGCTCATTTAGTAAAAACAGAAAAAAAAATAAAAAGGAAGGTATAAGTTCTGTTTTATTCTGTTTAACCAGTGTGACAAAATTATTTGCATCCCTGCATGTCCTTGAGCAAAGCCAACAAGGTCGAGCTTGAATTTTAGGGAAGAGCCAGCTACATCCTGATGTGTTACTAAGTATGCTAATATGTTCGAATTTTACAGATTGCCTAAAACAGTCTATCATAATACACACACAAAAAAGTAAAGGAACGAAAATAAAACACAATACTCAAAAAATCCGAAATCTTCGGGGTCAAAACTAATCAATATTTGGGCTACTGGAACCTGCACTGCACAACTGCTCAGTACGTGGCTCGTCTGTCTCTTCTCACGACCCGTCCGGTAGACCCACAATTCCCCGCGTGGAGACAAGATGGAAGAGGGCAACAGCTGCAAGAGAACAATGTTTTGGCAGTAAACGTTTGAAGAGTCGAGTGTTGGGGTTCATTCAAACGTCGAGAATCGGCTGTGGACATGTACAGGTGAGCGGTATTGCTTTGACCGATTATTCCGTCTCCAAACATAGAAAGTCTTCGAATTATGCGTCGTAGTAACATCAAAACCTAAGCACAGGCGCTCAGCGAAAGATGCGTTATTGGCGAGCATCATTGTTTCTGTGTGCACGCAATGGGCCATTTAATACGGGCTCGCTGATGCTAATTGATTAGCTTAGCCATTCGAAGTGTAGTGTCGTTTCAATATCAAAGTTGAATTGTTTCTGTTTTCAAAGTGAATTGTAGTACATCTTTAAAAATCAGTAACGTTAATGGTGACTAGTTCAACCTTGATACGTTCGTTTGGTTATAAACGGCTATAATTAGCGGCTTGTAACTAGCGAGCTAGCTAAACTGTCTAGTTGCAACCTTTTGACTGAAATTCAAATTTGTTGGCGTGCTCTTTGCTTAGCTTAGCTACTAACTAACGCGAGCTAGCTAGCATAGGGTAGTAGCAGTACGTGATGCATAGTCAGATAGTCAAGCATGCTTTTTAAATACGGTGCATGTTAATGCTGGATTAAACGAAAGGACAGTGTTTCTGGCGAGATACGACGGCGAGATGGATGCCTCCATGTTTGATTGAGCTCCTGAAGTATAAGGTAAATGCTAGGCCCAGTGAAATGGCTAATCGCTATTCAGCTAACTTAACTAGCTAGCTGTTTTATTCTTTTGGTTTCCGTGGCTAATGTGAGCTACTTAGTTAGCTAGCTACTAAGAAATATCGAGCGAGACGTTTTGCAGTGGTAAAACTTTAATGTTCGTCTCGTTTCCTGTTTAACATATGTTAGTTAGACACATAGGTAGCTAACTAGCTTACTAGTAATTAATTATGGTTTATTTATTGAACAATTGGCTCGATAACTAGCGAGCTAGCTAACTGGTTAGAGTAATGGTCTTTATCAGGTAAGTTCCCCGTCGGTTTGTCAAGCAGCGCCCTCAAGAAGGCTATGCGACGTAAAGTTAAACTTAGGTTCGACAAACTAACCACCAAATACTATTTTTAATGCTTATACTGTTCATTATTTATAGAAGGATCAAATGTAAAGCCAGCATCGACAGCAGCCAAGCCACACCGGCTTTCGTTTGGTAGCTAGCTAGCTAACGTTACCCACACCACGATACCTAGGTAGCTTAAATTCGCGAAATTAAACTATATATCTATAACGGAGAGAACTAATCAGACAGGATATTTGACCAATATAACTAACTGCTGCCGCATTAAAGGGTTGGGGTTAAATTACAAATTGCTATGAAACGTCAGCTCTAACTGATTCATTGCTTTTCCAAATGCAGAACGCAAGCCACTGTTCTGACAAATCTTTGCTCGAGATACTAGGCCGTTTTTCCTGTTAATGGTGCTTATGGATTCAAGACCTATTTGGTCAGATCTGTGTAAGGAGGACATGTATAGGACCGCTCTCTTAAGTAGTCTTTAATTTTCAGCGTTATATAAAGGTAAATGTTCACTATGCGGAGTTATAGCCTTCGTTTTCATTTATCTTTAACTGTTTTTGATTATTGCTTTTCGCTAGTGAGACTACTACAGTACTGAGCCGTGATGTAGCACAACTCTGTTATCTTTGGTGTGAAGGCCAAATGTATATTTTTTGAGCTCAGCAGTCATTTTGCTAGAACCATAATGTATAGTACTGTAGTAAATCCAACTGATCTGAACACGCAATTATAAAACACTAGCTCACTGAATAGCATAGTGTACACACTGGTTCTAGTAAGGCTTGTGCAATGGTTAATGCAGTCCAAATCAAGAAATATTCAGCCTCTTGTGCTTTATGAACTTAGAAAGAGTTTTAAAGGTTGCTAATCTGGAAACACGGAGCTGGAGACCAACATTTCCACACATTGTTAGACATTATGTACAAATAATTTATGACCCCTTTCTTACAAATTAAGACACCTCTTGTTGATCATCTCTATATTTGCAGCGTCTCTTGCCTTTTTAGCTGAGTGAATATTGCCCACGTGAGGAACCCACCATGAGCATTATCCAGGACAAGCTTGGCAATGAGTTTCTGCGCAACGGCGGGATGGACCCCAATTTCCCACCCAGCATGATCATGTTCAGCCACTTGCCTCCAGTCACCAGCTTTGCGAGGCTCACCTCCCAATCAATGGTAGCAGACCTGCCCCAAGAGATGATCCTGAAGAAGGAGAGGGACTCGCCAGAGCACGGCGCCGGGTTCCTCCACAGTATGGGTATAAAGCAGGAGAAACTGAGCGAGTTCGACTACCGCTTGCCTTTGTACGGAGCCCCGGAAACGGGCCCAGGAGGAGGGGGAAAGGGCAACGATATGCTTGACGTTTCCATGGGCAACCAGCAGAACATGCTTCTACATGACATCAGCCTTAGCAATGTAAGCTTAAAAGAACAGCAAAAGGGATGGGCATTCTACCTTTGGAATTGTATAGCTGTGTGTTCTTATGTGTCTGCATGCGTGCATATGCTACGTGCTCAGGTGTACCTTGAGTGTCTTGAAGTATTTCAAGAATTTGTGTGACTTCCAGACATTTTCCGTGTTATGATCTTTGTGCTGTTTTTAGTTTCCAGGAAGGTTAGCGAAAGACCCCAAAGACCCCTCACACAGAAGAGGAAGAAGGGCAAATGGAGAAGGAGCAGAAGGCAAATCTAGAAGGAAACGAGGGGATTCTGCAAAGGTGCTCAAACCACTCCCTCATTGCTGAGCTCTAGAAAGTTCTGGTTTTGGGTTTGTGTGTAGTCAAAGGACTAACAGCAGCTAATAGTGAAGCTAACATAATGGGCATTGCAGTTTATTTTGATAACTTGATGATGGCACATGCTAACTAGGGCATTCCCATTTTGGTATTGGTATGAGGACATGTAACTAAAGTGTGCGTGTGTGAGATATATATCACACTATATTTGTAGTGAAGTACGCAATGTTTCCAGAGAAATAGGATGTAAAGAGGTCCTTCATCTGCTGAGTGAGTAAAGCTCTTCTGAAAGAGGAAGAGGTCATTTATATCGGAGAAAGATGTTTCTTCCATTCTTTTTCGTTGTTTCTTAACTTCATTACAATTCTTAACGTAAATGAAATTTGTGACCCGTTAGCTGATGCTTAGGATTTGAGCTAGAGGCTCTATAAGAGGAGGTTAAGCCTTGATGGCGATTGACTGACTTGTTTCCACTCTCTTACTCAGTCGCTGATGCTGGATGGGGATGGAGGCCCCCTCTCCCCGAGCTCCAAACCACACATATGTGAACACTGCAACGCTGCCTTCCGCAGCTCCTACCACCTGCGCAGGCACGTGCTCATCCACACAGGTGAGAGACGTTCGCTGCCTGCCTCAGCTTGGATGCAGCTTTCCTGCAAGCCTTCTGTACCTGTTTGCTTATTTATAAGTTCAGGAAGACCTGCCAGTGCGATGAGACGTTTTTACCAGCATGTAAACCTCGAGTCGTGCTGCTCAGCCAAACAGTAAACAGTTAGCATTGTTCCGAATGAAAATGATTAGAAAAGGTCACCTCTTGACTGAAGCCATCTTGAAACTTTGTTCTTTATGACTGGGGTGTGTTGTTAATGTTGCGGTGTGGGCTTTTTTCATTTTTGACTGCACAGGTGAGAGGCCTTTCAGGTGCAGTCAGTGTAACATGAGCTTTATCCAGAAGTATCTGCTACAGCGACATGAGAAGATCCACAGTGGTGAGTCCCAAACCATCACCCAGTTGTCAAAGATGTACACTTATTTATAGGATAGTAAAATTAGTCGAGGCATTAAAGGTTCGTTGATGTGTGGACGTAATAATCTAAGAGTGAGATTGTGTATACTGGGGAAGGGATTTAGAAAGTAAAATAACTACATATTGCTGGTCTTGGACTAAACCTGTTCTCTCAACAGGGGAAAAGCCATTCAGCTGCGACCAGTGTAACATGCGCTTCATTCAGAAGTACCACATGGAGCGGCACAAGAGGACACACAGTGGAGAAAAGCCATATAAATGTGATACTTGCCAACAGGTGAGAGCGAACTCTTTAGCATGGCCTCTGAAAATATAGGTAACCCCAATTTGCTGCATGCCTTTATCCAAGAGAATGCTGCATGTATTCTTGTAATTTCTTGTTATTTTTCATGTTCCACTGCTTGCTTCAATTTCTTTCTCCGATTCCCCGGCTGCAGTATTTCTCTCGTACTGACCGATTACTGAAGCACAAGAGAACCTGTGGAGAAGCCATAAAGAAGGGCCTGGACCCAGGCATGCTGGACCTTGGTGACGAGGAACTGGCCCATGGCAGCTACCTACACACTCAGGGAAGCACCAGCGCGCCGCGTAAGAAAGGCAAGTCGAAGGAGGGCAGCGAGCGGCGCAGGAAGAAAGCTGGAGGAGGTGCAGGCGGCCACGGGCTCAGCCTGCAGAACTATGGCGCGGACGTCCCCGCCGCTTCCTCCTCGGGCGCCGACGATGGTGGCATGCAGGATCAGCACACCCGCGGCCCCAAGCTCGTCTTCAAGAAAGGGGGGCGCAAGGCTGCAGACAAGGGCCTGCTTTCCATGGCAGAGGCCAGCTCCAGCTCAGACCACCACGAGCAGAAGATGCTGGGATCCAAGTCCGGATCCCTGGACCTGCCGGGGGCCGGCAGCCTGGACGGCTTGGGCCTTCTGCAGAGCGCCTCCGTGTCGAAGCAGGCAGGCACCAGCAGCAACTACGATGATGCCATGCAGTTTCTGAAGAAGAGGAGATACCTAAACGCGGCAAACAGCGGCGTCGCAGCCGATTATGGCTCGGTCCACTTGCAGCCTCAGCAGACGGTCATCCAGGGCGGCCTTGGCGAGCCCACGCTGGCCTTGTTGGACACCTCTCCGCTGGTCAGCGTCGACGGCAAGCACGACAAGTCGGGGATTCCAGACGAAGTGCTGCAGAGCCTCCTGGACCACTATTCGCACAAAACTGACAGCACCCATCAGGACGTGACCTTCGATCTCTCTGACCAGCACCACGTGGAGCTGCACCCGGCCTCCGCCACTCCAGAGCTGGGGCCCGACGACGGCTCCTCAAGCGGATCCGGCGACAAGAGTGGGATCATGAGTGAGTACTCCAAGTTCCTGCTGCAGACCCTGGAGAGGACGAGCCACGGCGGAGGCTTCACGCTTGGCCCCGGCACCACCTTTCCCGGCTCCCTCTTCCTCGACAAGCACGTCTACGCCACCTCCCCCCTGGAGTGCAGCTTCGGCCAGTCGGTCGCCTCTCCCCTTGCCCCCTCCTCCTCTGCATCCTCTTCCTCGGCTCTACCAAAGTCCCACTTCAGCATGCTCGTGAGTTCCCCGTCGCCATCGCACGCCTCACCCTCCCCCCAGCAAGGATTCCACCTGGCAGCCCTGGAGCCTCCTGCTCACCAGCAGCTTACTCCGTCTCAAGAGCTGGACAAGCCACCCTCGCCTCCCTACCCGCTCACCACCCAGGAGCTCGGCGGCAGGCCAAAAAAGCAGCAAGCGAAGAACGGCAGTGGTGCGGCCAACGGTGGAGGCAGGAACGATGCCGGCAGCAGCTCCTCTGTGTATGCCCTGGCTCCGACTCCTGACATGGTGACCTTGGAGCCCTCCAAGGAAGTGGACGTGCGCTCCACATACCAGATTGAGAACTTCGCCCAGGCCTTTGGCTCCCAGTTCAAATCGGGGCGCCGGACCCCGCTGCCGTACAGCGCTGACCCCCAGGTTGGGGTCGGGGAAGCCGATCCCCGGATATCGCGGACTTCCGTGTCGGAATTCTCAGGGTATACTAGTCTGTTAGCTGACGTTAGCGAGCCAGCTAGCTCAGGAAGCAAAACCCCCACAAGCCAAAGCTATAGGTAAAGGCTTTGGTAACCAGCCTAACCCCGTAGTGTGGGACATGGACTTTTACCCAGACAAACCCCCACCCCCCGCAAACCCTCATTTATTTTTATTTTTTCAATTTTTTTTTTAAAGCAAGATATTAATTATTACACTGCCATTAAATGTTAATACAAGACTCTACCAGGGAAGGTCTGCAAGACCTCAAATGCAATTTTTTTATATTCGTCTTTTTAATATGTATTTTAGTCTTTTGTTTTATTAGTGTAGAGGATTTTCATGAGTAGGTGTGTAATGTTAAATCATAGATGGTAGATAATGACTGGCTTGACTTTTCATGAACCCTGTGTTTTAGCAATCATAGAATTAAAAAAAAAAGAAAAAAATAGATGATCTATAGTAATAAAAATTGTCAGGGTCTTGCCCAGTATTCAATGGCAAAAAATGTCAGCCTATTGTCTGTTACAATAACTGAAAGTATTACTCAGGAAAGGCATTTTAAATAATTCGGTGCAACTAGCACGCTCTTTTTGTTGTCGTTTTTGATTTTATTACAACTACACCTTGAAACTACAGTGAATCTTTTGTTTTTGCAATTCCTTGAGGAGAAAGACTAGTCTATTTTCATCTGATCACACTGGTGACTCTTCCCACTATGTGTACATATGCAGAGACTATGGTACTTTGATGTCAATGTGAAAACACTTGGAGACTTAAATCACTAAGAGCCAGATGTAAGACACAGACAAGCTTGCATACGTAAATACACATGCACACATTCACATACAAGTCACGAGTAGCCACAGAAACCTACTTGCATGCATGTAAATATTCTAAGTAGTGTCTTTAGCGCTGCTGCGATATGGCCTCAGGGTGTGTTGAACACATTCATACCCTTTTTGTTCAAGTTTGTTGGCTCTCATCCATTTCTGTTTTATTTCTCAAGGAGTCAAATTAGCACTTTCAACCAATGAAGACAAACTGTTCAATTACAGATACAGATTAGCTTTTTTTGGTGAAAAGAAAGCTGTGATTTTTTTTTTTTTTTATTCTGTGTGTGCGTGTAATGGAGAGGGGTGTTTGTTGTTGATGTGGGCATTTGAATTTTTGTTTAGAGTTAGTGGGATGGGAGGGTTTTTTTTAGCATGCTTCCGTTGGGTTAGTGATGCTGTTGAAACAGATGCCATACAAATGTTCTGTGCTGTGGAGCCTTGAGTTCAGGGCTTCCTTGTGCTGAAAGTGTATTTAAGTATTAAATCTAATTAGATTGAATAGCTGCAATTAGAGTTCTACCTCTCGGAGCAAAAAATATGAATCTGACGCCCAATGGATAAAAAAAAAAACAAAACACAAACTCCGCAAGTTCTCGCTTGGAGTCATTTATCCTTTAAAAACATGCACACTGATATTGGTGGACCTGAATCTTATCTTTTATTATTATTACTAATGGCTGAGAAATCGGAAATGACTAAGGAGAGACTCTTTGCGTCAGGGGTGAGGTAAACGGCGTCATTCTATACCAAGGCCAGTTTTTGCGGAAATGGAGTGATTGAGCCTCTGAGTCTTCCTCTGCTCTACACCCCCCCCCCCCAAACCTGTCATGAATCAGTCCTAGATGTGGCCTCTGACCCGTCTCCCTGTCATCGCACTGGGAGTCACCGACTTGGTGCCAGTCGGAGGGGGGTGGGGTTACTAAGCCTGAATGCTGCACTCCCCTTTGCTTTTAAAGAAAAATGGTGGCAAAAAGAATAAATTGACCTTAATATACCTCATATCGCTGTACAAATGAAAAACCAGGGACATGCGTTTCACGTAGCCTATGTAGTGGTAAAGTAGTAGTATACATCAGTCATTGTATAATCATATAACGCCACCCGTGTTTACGATTATAGTTCATGTTGGTCTGTAATTTTTTTTTTTTCCTTTCTCTGTTGAGCAGCCTCTGTTGAGCAGCCAAGCAGTGTTTCATTGTAGATTTTCCCCCTTAGAATTTCATGAATTTGTTTCCTGTTTTCCCCCATGTTTTTGTTTATTGCCATGTGTTTTTATATGATCTATGAAAGACTGTTTACAATAATGTACAAAACACTAAAAATGTGTGGGTTTTTTTCCACTTTGATTTTGTTGGCTGAAATGCATGATATGAAGTTTTTTTTGGTTTTTTTTTCCTGATAACCACAGTTGCACCAAATTTTTTTTTTGTAGCAGATGCATCCTCATCTTCAGACTTTCTTCATGACTCTACAGGGCTGTACATGTCAGATGACTTTATATATCATTTAGATTAAGCCAATAAAACCTTTTTTGTTATGAAAACTGTTCAGCCTAACTGATTTGCATGGTCTACGTATCATGACCTCTACTCCATTCACTGCTCCTGTGTTCTTAATTTGATTATGCATATATTGCTGAAGAAAAAGTTGACAGTGAAATATCATATTCTGCTGATGATCTGTTAGAAATGTAGCATGACTGCAGTCCTTAAGGTTTAAATGAATGTTTATCTAGTTTGCAAAGTTTGTCTTAAAGAAAAATTGTAACTTTTTTTTAAACCTAATGATAAAATGATGCAGCTCTGGTGGTGGAGACCTTTGTTTTAAGCCAGTATTAGAAGGCTCACTTAGGGCTGGGCAATATGGGCAAAATTCGTCACGATATTTCTTAATTTTGGTTGATACGATATAATTCTAATATTGATTTGAATAATATAAAAGCTTCAGAAAAACTGCCAAGATTATCCACAACGGATGTCTGTACCTACAAATGTCTGAAACCTGAATTTGTCAAGTCTATGAAACCTCCTCCTATACTGTTAGCCTACTAATGAGAACCCATCTTTTCCATTAATAAAAATCACTATTGCAACTCGAAACGTTGCTCTCACTTGAGTATCATGCAATATTCATATTATTAAACTGATGGTTTATTTGTCGTAAAAAATTTGACAAAAAGTTTGTCCCTGTGTAAAACGTACCTCCCTCAGCTAGGTTGACTTACCGAGGGAAAATCTGTGAGTGCGAAGAACACGTGCTCACAATTCAAATTTTAATACTCCCATTAACCATTCAAACAAATGAACAGCATTATATAAATGAATATAACCCTAACCCATGAAATTTAAAAAATGCAAACGGGAATAATGTATGGAAAGAAATTTTGTTCTGAATACCTGTTAAACTAGAATGCGCTGCATTGGAGCCTAACTGAACCAAGCCTAGCCTAGCCTAGCCTGCTATTGCTAAGCACTGCCTGTGTGCCTGAGGTGTACGTCATCAATCACTGTGTTTTGCTTTTTCAGTTTGGCTTGAATGCACTGAACTGATGTTATTGCCCTGTAATAAACGTCAGTCACAGTAGATGTTGTACTGTTTATCGAAATATTGAAAATGTATTTAAAAATCATATCACCATTATTGACACATTTTCTATCACGATATATATTGATTTTGAGTTATTGTCCAGCCCTAGGCTCACTGCTCCAGCAGGTGGTGGTGGTGATCCTTTGGTGCTCTGACCTTGAGGATTGCTTATCAAAAGTGAGCACCGATGAAATTACTGTGTTTAGTTAACAGTTATTAGAGTGGTGCAGTTACTATGATTCCAACCTTTCACATAGCTCAGATAAAGACCATTCTGCATGACCAGAGTTCCTCATTCTTAAATAAATCAGCTTGTCCATTTTAAGTGGTAAGCATTGTGTGCATTTAAGTAGAATATGGAATGCTTTCAAATTTTATATACCAAGTTCTGAACTTTGAGATCCATCATTTCCTAAGTGTATTTACAGTTTTGGACTTGGCAATGCTGATATTGCAAAGACTTGAAATATGTCATTTACATTCTCTTTTCTCCCTCTCATATGTATGATCACCCTTGGGGGGTGGGGGTGGCATTGCATCCAGGAATTGGATCCATGCTGTCCAATATCTTCTATCTATGGTTTGTTCCAGTAGCTCAATTACCAGTGTATACTTGTGGTTTTTCAACATTTATCACCATCCTCATTAATCCAGGTGACATCTGAGCCAACATGACCCTCTGTGCTCTCGTGTTTCAGAGGTAGGCAAATTGTAGCACTGGAAGTCTTGCCCTTGCTTTTGGCATTGTTTTTTGTTTGGTTGGTTGGTTGGTTGTTTTTTTTCTTCATTTATGGACCAACCCCAGTTTTCATTCACGTTGGTTGTCTTAACCACAGCACTGTAGAACAAGCAAACTATCCACACGTTGACTTAGTGGACAGAATTAGGAAAACAGCAGTGCTAAGAGATGCAGCAGTCCCAACTGATGGAAACATCTAAAGCAAAGAATATGAGAAGTTAGAAAAACAAGACCTGAGACAAGAAAGAGAATATGGACTCCTACAGATACACGACATGACTTTCAGAGTTCTCAGATCACTGCTGTTCACAATTTATAATTAGCTGTCTTGTAATCAGGAATATTGAATGTGTGCTGTATGCTGAGTTCTCGGTTCCTTGTTTATCTGGATCTGCATGTTCATCACCACACTCTGTGGTTCCTCCACTTTGAACCTGAAGATGTACAGCTCATATGCCTTGCACATGTTCTGCCATGTTTAATGTTCATGGGACATGGCAGAATGAATCATACAGTTAAGAATAACTTCTTACCAGGTGTCCAGTCACTTCCTGTATGGATTTGTTACATCTTCTATCAAGCCTCTTACATCTGAAAGAAAGTACATAGTGTCCAAGTAACAGGGATCATATATAGGCATACTTGTATTCTTTCATTCTCCTATTAGGTGCTGGATTGTCTTCATACAGTTTGCATTTTGGGTCTTGAATATGTGGTACACTTCTGCTTCGACTGGCCTAGTGTTTATTGTTTATATTAAGAGCACCTTGAAGTTCAGGAGGTGTATTTCACAAATTCCCTTTGTTCAGAATCCATGTTGAACTAGTTGGATTAATTGATTAATCTGCTTCTCATGAATTAGCTGAATCAAAAATTTAAAACCACCTACATAGATTTTTACTTTGGAATATTTTCTACTTCTGCTAAATGTCTTACAATGTTTTCTAAGCAATGTACAGTACTGTGCAAAAGTCTTAGGCAACCATTAGGTTTATTGTTTTGTTGATTTAGCAATGGTAAAATGGCCATATATAATTACTTCTCA
>JAOXYF010000012.1:2476444-2505804 GCA_028565775.1 Sternarchorhynchus goeldii
TTTATATATATACATACACAAACAATAGTAACATATCTTTATATATATACATACACAAACAATAGTAACATATCTTTATATATATACATACACAAACAATAGTAACATATCTTTTGTTTAAAGATGCAAGCAGATAATACAGAAGATATGTATACAACCCCCCATACAGTATTAGTCACTGTCTTTTAGCTCAATTCTTTCAGTAAGACAACTTCATAAAATGTACATTCTTTAACCTATATCTGTTCCCATTTATTTATGAGTTTATGAGTAATAGCTTTATGAGTAATACCTTTCAAGTGACATAAAGCTAAAGGACAGTATTCAATATTGGGATTTATTTCAAGTACTATAATAGAATACTACAAATATCAGTAATAAAATATGAAACAGCGTGAAATGGCAAGTGCATAATAAGAATTCTTAAGGCAGATATATATATAAAAATATTTAAATATGATTTCATATTCCAATTAGATGCAGCAGGCACCACAACTGACATTAATTCTGCTGCTACCCTGGATTCTACTGCCTCTAGCAATTCTACTACCCAGGCTTCTACTACTGTGACCCTGGATTCTACTACCCTTGTTACTACTGCTGCACAGACTTCTACTGCTACGACCCTGGATTCTACTACCCTTGTTACTACTGCTGCACAGGCTTCTACTGCTACGACCCTGGATTCTACTACCCTTGTTACTACTGCTGCACAGGCTTCTACTACTACAACCCTGGATTCTACTACCCTTGTTACTACTCCACTGGCTTCTACTGCCGCTTCTACTGGATCCACTGGCACTGGTCCAATTGGAACCACTTCTATTGGAACTCCTTCAGCTACCACAACTACTTCTGCACCAGGTTCTGTTCAGTTTCATGTTATTTGTGTGACTACATGTGCAGTGGCAGGGAGAAAAACACACAGAGTGTGGATTCAGCCATCCTGTTATGAAAGCTATTAATAATTTTAACCCCCTCCCCCCAAAACATCTTCTCATTATTAATTACAATCTCATGCTTCACACTGTACAAGGTCTCCAGTTATAACTTTAAAATCCAAGTTTTACTTCTCAATAAAGTTGGATTCCATAGACACGTTTGAAAACTAGGGAAGCTGAGAAGTGTCAGTTGCAAATGTATGTAATAAAAGATGAATATGATTTATATATCAAAATATAGATAATCGAATATTACTAGACAATAATATCAGTTAGCGAACCTGAAGCACCCAACAGTCTTCATAATGACCTTAGAATTTAGTTAGAAGAAGTGGTGCGAAAAATGTGATTACCAAGGATTTATAGTATGACGTTTTATGTTATTTAAAAGTCATGCTAGACTTTACATATTGGACTAACAAAAATGAATAGGTATGTTTGGTTTACATATTAGGACACTCTCAATATAATCCAACAGGGAAAGGTTTACTTGGAAAAAAATATATTTCCTCTAATCCAAAGATGGATCTCATCCATATCAATTAGAAATATAATTCAATAATAAATTGGTCATGGAAAATTTTTTACTGAAAGAGAGAAACTCCCATGTTGACTTTTTGCGATTACAGGAGGTATATTTGTGACATTTACTGCATTAAGCACTTAGCGATGGAAAATCTTTTAGTATTCATTGTTCACCTAAAATTTCACATCAGCAGTTACCCTGGTTACCCCCCTTTTTTTTCTGTTTATCTGTTCTGTCTTCAAAACTAAAGCAACAATGACAACAGTTGGTCTCTGCACAGGTAGAATTGTGATGTTACTGTCACATGGGGTTAAGGGTTTACATATGCCATCGCTGGCTGTTTACAAGAATCTCTAAAGTCCAATATGTTGTGCTGTAACATTCTCTCTTTCTCATTACTGATGAATCTGGCAGGTCACTGTACCTCGACCCCCTGTTCTCTAGACAGCATCTGCGAGGAGCGTTTTGAAGGCTTCACCTGCATATGTCAACCAGGGCTGTTCTATGACAGCAGTCTAAATTCCTGCTATCAAGGTGCCTCAGATCTGCTGCTGCTTCACTGTTTCAAGAATGTTAGCATCTGCCTTATACAGATGCCAGGGCTTTATTCTGCAGTTTAGTAATATTACATGAAGCTTAAAGGAAACTTTCTCATTATCCAGAAGAACCATACTGATATACAGTATTTATTGTAATATGGTTTGCATTACATTCATGTGTCAAAATCCTGCAATTCATAATCCATATGTTATCAATTACAGCAAAGACTTTCTTCAGTGATTTAACTTTGAATAAGGAGTTTCAAGTGGGAATGGAAAACAGGAATTCAGAAGAGTTCAAAAATACATCACTTGAAATTGTTGAGGAGGTAAGAGACGAGTGTGTCTTCTGAATGAATTTCAAATGTTTAAGCCAATAATGATACTAATCAGAACACTGCTTAATGTGGCTAATGTTTGCCATAATGACTTTGAAGTTTAAAGAACACAAAATTGATCAGTTAACATGGGGTTTTGTCATTTCTCCAAACTCAGCTCAAAAAGTCACTTGAAAAACTGGATGGATATCTTGGATCTGCTGTTTTGAGACTAAGGTGAGCAACGCTCCTGTTTTGTTATTAAGTGAACAAAACACTGCCTTTACGGTAATGGTTACTAGTCAGAGATTAAAGCAGCTTTGATTTGATTGGGAGACCTTTGATTTGACTGTGCCAGGAGCAGGCGAGGCTGCCCTCAAGCCATCACTAATGCGGCTTTGGTTGTTTTGCCTAGTGCGTTGCAGAGAAAGACCGACGTGTCAGCGGACGTGGAGAATTCCTTCAATAGCAGGTCAAATACCACCGACATGTCGGTGATGACTGCTGTGAAAGAAGCCGTGTCGTCGAGCACCGGCATTATCTCCGGAGCTGAAGTCACCTGTACCTACCCGCCTGCTGCCTGATTCCTTTAGTTAAAGTAGCGTAACTGAAGTTAACCCCGTTTATGAAAGCATGGCGTGACGATCGCTCCCATTCATTTTGTCCCTGTTCAGATAGAAACTTGTGCTCTACTGACTTCTGTGAGAAGAAAACCACGGAATGTATATCACGGGATGGCCAAGCTACCTGCAAATGCAAATCGGGATATGCGACGCTGACAGGATCGGTCCGGGCATGCGTGGGTCTGTCCTTATATCACCTTACGCCTGTTTGTAAAGGATCCATATATTCGCACCCTTTCTGTGTCCTAAAAAACTTTCATTCTATTTGAATTTTCCTCCATTCATGTCTTTTCTCTAGCCTGTCCCAGCGGACAGAAATCGGTCAACTCAAAGTGCGAACCGTGAGTTCCTGTCTCTATACTTTCATACCTGAACTGTGAAAAGATTTCACGTATGTAAAATGTATGTGCTGTTGTGTAGTTATAGTATTTGTTTCATAATATGTAATCATTTTATTAAATACAATTTTAACCCATTTTCCAGATGTCCCTTTGGTCTATCTGGCTTCAACTGTGATGAACGTAAGTAAATTTAAGCAGCAACGAATGCTATATGTATATATCACATGCTGACATGCGCTGTATGTGTGAACCTTCACCTTCTGTCTTTCCAGCATATCTTCTGTCTGTGGTTGTGGTCTCCTGTGTTTTGGGTGTACTGTTAATCGGCAGTCTCGTGGCCTTGATAGTTGTTAGCTCCAGGTGAGGGTCTGACATTTTAAGTATGTGTAAACATAGCCTGCGTTTGTAAACATAGCCTGTATGCAATGCACATTCATGTATTGGCACATTTGTCGAACTGTATCCTAGCAGCGGACGAGTACAAGACAGACAATGTCTTTTTGAATTTCCAGGAAGTCGAAGAAAACCACCGTTGACTGCGATGAATATAATATGGAATTCCATAAACCGGAGAGAATTCCCAGGATACCACGGGCCAACCATGATACTAGCTGGCAACCATCCAACCTGGAGGCAGCTGACTCTGGAAGCACAAGCGCCCTGGTGGTCAGAGATCACTCAGAGAAATCAGCGGTAAGACCACTGTCCTCGAGGCTTGACAAGCAGGTGTGAACAGAAACTAGTTACAAACTAGGATTTGTACTTAAAAAAAATATTTTGAAGTCATAATACATTTACTTATGCTCAAGTGGAAATATATTTCTACTTTTTACAAATGTGTAAAAATGTGTTTGAGTGGGCCAAGGCTGGGCTACTTTGCTTGTTGGCCCTTTGAGTTTTACGCTTTGAGCATTTTATTTTAAAGCAGTTGTGTCACCATGCAGATGATTCTTTTGTGTGTTACAGATGGGCAAGTTTGATGGCTACAATGATGTGAACAACTACAGGAGTCATTATCCTTCCAGGTCTGCCTATGGAGCCGTTGGACCGAGTAACGTTTCCAGAGCCAACAGGAACCCTTACTATGATCAAGATGAGGACACAATGCGCAGATATTAATTTTTGCATTGTTTTCATTGTAAGAGGTTATAACTGGTACACATGGATCTAATGTCACATTAGAATGCTTTAAGTTTACACTTTACACTGTAAGTTTATGCAAATGTAAACAGCTTGGCCAAAGTTAACATTTAAAAAAAACAAGTATTGCGGACCATTTTATAAAATCCTTCGTTTTTGGTGTAATTTTTAACTGACACAAGATAAATAATAATAACTTTAATAAACCTGTTCTGTTTTTTTAACCGAAATAAAACAGTAACATTACAATTTGGGTAGATGTACACGGGTTCAAAAGTGTCTGCACTTGTGTGTATATCTGTGATATTATGTATGTGATCAGTTGCAAGTAATTGTTTATATTTATATTATTCTGAGACTTCAGCCTTCAAAAAGTAAAAGTTGTAATACAACCACAAAATAATACTAGTCAACAGTGATTTTGCTTCCTGCAAAAAATACCTGCCTATTTCTGCATGCTGAATCCAAATATGTTTTTTGAACTTCTCTGCCACCCATAGTTTTTTACTCATATGTCATCATGTACAGCATGGTAAAGCAGTATCAAGTATAATGGACCCTCTCTATGCTGGCAGGGTTACTGCTGGACACTGTTCCTGAGGCCAAACAAAAACAAAATCCATAAACTGTACATTTTAGAAGGAGAAAAGGAGTGGTTGTAGAAGAAATTATTTATCAATAAGTAATAAATGATAATTGTAAAATTTGTACACATAAAAACTATATGTGATAGAAAGGTTCAGAAAATAGATTCACAAGTAGCATAAAATGTACTATAAAATGCACATTTTAGTTTGGAAAACAAATAAAATTTTTGGTGGCTGGGGCTTTGGATCCAGCAGATGTCACTGTTTCATGCTCTATCATTTCCATAGTTTGCTGCTGGAGCTGGCTGAGATGTTTTTTCTTTGGGATTAATTGTTCGTTAGGCAAAATCTCAGATGAAATTTAAACAATAATGAAGATTTCAGTATATTTGTGAAGAGGAGATTACTGTAACGTAAATATGTCAAATATGCCAAGGATACTGGGACTGTATATAATTTTTTAAGTTGAATTTGGCTTTTCCAGAAGAGAGAGGTTTTTGTTTAAATACATTTGAATACATCAATAAAATTTTTTCAGTGCTGCATATTATTTACAGTGGATGAATTGCTCATTAATTATATGAGGAAGGGACTTGTGCTGCTCCTAATTGGCCCTCAGCAGTGGTACTCAAAAACAGGCCACGTGTAAACACTAGATGGTTGCAGTTAACTA
Source organism: Sternarchorhynchus goeldii (assembly GCA_028565775.1). Taxonomy (NCBI): domain Eukaryota; kingdom Metazoa; phylum Chordata; class Actinopteri; order Gymnotiformes; family Apteronotidae; genus Sternarchorhynchus; species Sternarchorhynchus goeldii. Next base: position 2,482,132 of record JAOXYF010000012.1, read on the forward strand.
AACTAAATCTTCAGCTAAACTCCGAGATCGTACTAACTTAAAATGCCACAAATGTCACATCAGACATTTTTATTGTCACAAATATAAATAAAAGCTATATGTTATCTCAGCATCTCAGTCTCGTGCACGAACTGATGAGCTGAACACTTCAGTGACAAAGGTTTGGGTGCAAGGACCAGCAACACAGTGTGGTCTGAGTGGTATGTTTAAAAAACTCTATTGTAAATGTACAGCCACAACCAAACTGGAGCTCTGCCTGCCCTCTACAGACAGTTTTATGTTTTAAGCAACATATGTACAAGCAAATGTTTTATAATAGCTCACATTTAGCTGGTTTTTTAATTAAAGCTTATAAATAAGCTTAAAAATTCTTTAATGATAGTTAATCTAATAATCTTTAATGATAGTATTTATGATTAGATTCATATTAGGTATTTTATGAGTTATGATCTTAAATGTTCTTAAACGATAACCTACTAAGAGGTTGCTAGCCTTGATGAAAGTACATTGTCTTATAGTTTTTATCACATTCATCTTTATAATGATTAGAGACATAATGTTCTACAAATATATTTTATGATCTGGTCTCACATTATATCCATGACCAGAATATTTGAATATTGTGAATGTTATGCCCAGCTCATATTATTTATGCCAGGGCAGTTTTACCTAGTGTTATATTACCTACTGTACTAATAAAGTGGAAAAAGTTTCTAATTTTGCTTTGGTGGAAATAGTTTAGTAGAAGTTATTTTTGTTCTAATGTATTCAAAATAAGGTACTGCTAAAAGCTATTTTATTATTTACAGTAACTTGCATTTTACAGTAATAAGAGTATTTGTTATTTCTTACTTCATAATGCTTCAGATTGGTCTCCAACACTGCCCTCTAGAGGGAAATCTCTGTATTTCATTTAGGGCTTAGATTCCAGTGGGGCTTTGTCATCAGAGCAAAATTAGTGAAATTAATATTAATTGAACTCCTCATCCTTTCAGGAGAACATTGGGAATTCAGCTTAAGGACTCCATGTGATACACTGATTGTACAGCCAGACCTTTCAGTGAGCTCATTTGAGTTGTACACGTCATCTGAAAATATAAAATTTACTCAAAAGAATCCCATGATATAGTTTAAAAAGGATTTTGCAGTCCACCTGCTGATTTGCTTCTAGGAATTGAGAGAAGCACGAGGGGGGGGCAGTGGGGAAACCAAATCTCTGTCTCACTAACCCCCCCCCCAAACACACCTGTTTGCCACTATATGCTAATGAATTACACTTACAGGAAGAGTGACTACTTGTTTGTTCTTTTAGCAAGAGATGGGTAACAAAAAGAGTAAAAAAATAAATTTTGTTGCCAGGTGTTTTAGTAACTGTACAAGACCTCACACAGCATAAAGCCCCTCAAACCCACCCACGCTCCTGAAGCTCTTTCTCTTCTGCACTTGAGGGGGGAAAAATGTGTGGGAGAAGTAGAGGAAAAAGAGAGAGTAAGAGAGAGGGATGGAGGGAAAGAGAGAGAGAGAGAGAGAGAGAGAGAGGGGAGGGGGGAAAATGAAGATGTTGATTAGTGATTACTGCCAGTTGCCACTGAAACAGCACACCAGCTGAGAAATGAGACTAATCACATGATCCTCTTCTGCCAAGCAAAAGGTGCCTGGGCATCACGCATCTCCAGCCTCCACCCGCTGCACCACTCCATCTCATATAGGTGGACACAGCCCAGCCTCGTCTGCCGAGACTACGCGTCTGCGTTCTCCAAGGCGATGTACAGCACGGGCTAAATATAGGTGAGTTGCAAAACCCGCGCATCGTTAGAGTGTTGCGGGGAAGGCGGGTGGGGAAGGCGCGCGAGCAAGCGTGTGTGAGAGTGTGTGTTCATCCTGCAGAGCAGCGTCAGAGTGATGGATTCCTAGAAGCAGCACAGACGAGCAGTAAAACTCTGACGCCCAATGCATCTTGCGCGTTTCTTACTACAGCCAGCACACTCAGGAGGCCCCTGACGGTGGTAGTGGTGGGGTGTGAGTGTAGCCGCTGAGCTGTAATGCGGTCCTCTGTAATGCTGCTGTAAAACTGGTCCTCCCAGAGAAGCACATGGAGTTGCGCTGGGACACAGCATGGAAAAGGCCGTGATCCATGACAGAACCCTTGAAGAACCGGAGCAGTTTCATGTGTGATGGTGAAGAGGTTTCTACTTGGGTAAATCATAGATGGAGTGGTTTGGAAAGGAGGAAAAAAGCACCTAGTGCGACAGCGACTTGGTTGGAACTGATCAGTTTATTTCTTTAAAGAAGCATTTCAGCTAATTTCTACAGGGAATATTGGGAAAATACATGATACATACACTGAAGGGCAACTTTATTAAAGACACCCATCTAATATTACATTGGTCCTTCTTTGGTCTTCAGAACGGCTGTGATTTGTCATGGCACAGATTCCACTAGATGTTGAAAGCTTTCTTCAGGAATCTAGGCTCATGCAAACAGAATAGCTTTTCACAAATTAGATGAAGGTACTAATGTGCACTGAACAACCCTTATATGTCATCCCAGAGGTGCTCTGTGCGATTAAGATCTGGGGACTGTGAAGGCCAATGAAGGAGAGAAAACTCTCTGTCATGTTCCTGGAACCAATTAAGGACTATATGGCCCTATCCTGCTGAAAATGTCATTCTGACACAGGGCAAACTGCTACAGAGGCTTAAGTAAGCCTTACTGTCTAAACATCCATCTACAGATATCAGAGAATCCAGTGTGCGTCAAGAAAACATTCCCCACGCAATTATTCCACCAGGCTGTTGACACCTAACAGGAAGGGCTCAGGAAGGGCTGTTTGGACCAAATTCTGACCAGCACGTCACAACAGGAATCAGAAATCAGATGATATTTTACCACTGATCAGTGATCCAGTTTTTTTCCAGCCTGGTCCATCCATGAAATTTGCTTAAATGTGCACTGCCTGTTTGTCAAAATAATTCTTGACATTTTTGTCGATGAGTTTTTCCTCGATTACACCATTCCTGATACAGTCTTTACACTGCTGAATGGGACACCTCACAAGGCTGGATAGGCTGGCACTATGACCATGTCTCATTCGAAGTTACTCAGATCACTTGGTTTTTGATTGCATTCGCACTGAAACTAATTCATGAAGAACTCCCTCACCTGGTTTTACGATGCACTCTGGGACGTCTAGTTCTGCGTAGAGATGCTCCAATCATCACCTTTGAAGAATGAAATATGGATGCAAGTGGAAAACCTGGAGAAGTCCCAATTAACTCATCTTCAAAACTCAAGTCTAGACTCAAGTCTGCTTCCACTAGCAGGAGGTTTGCCTCAGAAGGTCTGCCTCATATATGTGACCCAGAGCTGGTTCATTCCAAGTAAACCTATGGCAGATCTCCTGTAGTCTTACCTACTTCGTAGAATCGAAGCTTCTTTTTTGTTAATTACTCTTTCCCTCTCATTTAAAAAGATCTTAGAGTCAGGGTCCTGCCACAGACATGGGGGGGGGGTCTGGGTTGGGTTAACGGTAGCAGGAAGTGTGAACTGCAGTAATGGACGTGGAGATGTGGGGGTGCAACATGTTCTCCTCATGCACTGGTATAGAGACACTATCAGCCCCTCCACTCAACTGAAGAGCAACGATAGAGGAAGGGAGAGAGAGAGAGAGAAAGAGAAAGAGACCAGTGGGGGATGGTGGCAGAGTGAGAGACCATGGAAGAGAAGGCTAAAGAATATATGTGTAGGGGAGAGAGAGAGAGGGAGAGAGAGGGAGAGAGAGAGGGAGAGGGGGAGATAGAGAGAGGGAGAGGGAGAGAGAGAGGGAGAGAGAGGGAGAGGGAGAGAGAGAGGGAGAGGGAGGGGGAAGGGAGTTACAGCAGCAGAGCAGACTTCGGCTCTGCACTCACAGTGAACCGAGCCAGTGTAGAAGGAATCTCTACAGTGAAACAGAGGCAGCTTCCATCTGAAGAGGAAACACCTCCTTTAAACACACACACACACACACACACACTCACACACGTGTGCACGCAGTCATACAGGCACGACGAGGCGGTGAAAGGTAAGAGACCGGGGTATTTCTCTCTGCCACAGCTGGGCGTGTAGTCTGCTCCGCTGACAGGGTTGGGGGTGGGTTCAGCTGGCGGAGAGATTCAAGATCTGTGTGTTGTTGTTTTTTTCTGTCGGGCACTCCCCCACTGGCAGCAGAGGCGCAACGTTTAAGCTGGGGTTCCCTCCCCATTTGTGCAAGCTCACGTCGCCTGGCATTACGATGTGCTGAAAACACTGCAGCTAAAGCCAGTGCTGCTGTTTAGCAACAGTGCCGGAGATCCCCGGTAGATAAACGCACTTGCAGTCACTTCTGCCTTTTTTTGCCACCTCTTCAAAGCCCCGTCCCTCCTCCCCGTTCCTTCGTAAGCTTTGATTTGTCTTTTATTAATGCGCAGGATTTTCACGCTGCCACGGCAGAGTGCAGGTGCGAGTGTGTCTGTGCCCAGTTCTGTGCGTGTGGTGTGTTTTGGCTTTGCGCCGTCTGTGCATATGGAGACGGGCGAGTGTGTTCTCCGCGTAAATGCCTGCCTTTGGAATTTCATACATGCCTGGGATTTGGGTGCTTTTTGGCTTCCGCAGGACTTGACTCGTTCCCATTGATGCCAAGTTCAGTAACCCAATTTAAAAAGATTTAGTTGGATAAAATTTTTTTGTCCCATAACGTCATTGTGAGAAGTGAATGGATGAAATGAACCTCGCTATGGGTGCTAATAAGTGCTCAAATGAGGGTTGGGTGGCAGAGGGGACAGATGGTAGTGGAACGATAGCAGGGTGACCTTGTGGCCCGGCAGGGCCCGGTCCTCAGCTCCATGCCGCCCGTGACTCACTCATCCTAGGACCAGACTGCGAGGATGCCCCCCGCCAGGTCTGGAGACAGCGCAGGGGAAAACAAGATCTCATTTAGAGCTCGTCACACTGTCCTGAGGCTTAAATGAGATAAAACAGCCGTGCGCACAGAAACGGCTGTCTGTGTCGTCTATAAAAAAAGTGCCATTTACAAAATGGCATCATTAGCGGATGAACAGCATTCAACTGCTTTGTGTGGTATAATCTGATAGCAGTTGAGGAAAGATGCTTCAAGACTTCAGATGAAACAATTATGAAACGTACTGAAACATATTCAGCACATGTGGATGTGGGGAGAAAGGTCTGCATTTCTTAACACGGTGGGCACATTTGTATTGTATTTCTGAGGTTGTAGGGCTGGGATGGCAAAACGTTGAAGGGTCGAGCCAGAATTCAGCATATGCCCTGTAAGAGCCCTCCAGACTGCAGCATGGGGTCCAGAGCCCACCAGTGCAATCTCTCCATCACTCCACCACAGTATAATCAGAGAGAGGGGGAGGGAGAGAGAGAGAAAGAGAGACAGAGAGAGAGAGAGTTTGGAGTTTTCAGAGAGAAACAATATGAATTAATGTTTATTGAAAAAAAAAGGATGTAGGGAATGTGTGCACTATGGTAACATTCAGTTCAGGATAAAAGCAGTGCTGAATAACCTCGCAAACTTCACTGAGGAAACACCGGTCACAAACATTTCTCAATACTCTCCGCCCAGTCCTCTGTATTTCACAGTCTGCATTAACTTTTTAGCTGCTCCGGATCTCTCCTCCTCTCAAAATACAGGTGCACGTTGCAATTAATCTGCTCATAAAAATTAGCGCTTTAAGGTCCATGAAGTATGAGCACTTCCAGTCTGGACTATCCTTCATGTTGTGAACCCTTTAGCAATAACGGCCAATGTTAGCTGAGTTCCACTGGGCTCTCCTGTCATGGGCAGGGTCTCCTCTTCACAGTCCACTGCTGCACCTTCCACCTGCAGTCCTGCAGGGTTAGAGTGCTGAGAGCGTAACGACAGTGTGATAAAGTCAGCACCTAGGCTGTCGTCCGCAGACATGTCGAACCGCCGGACGTCTGCGTCTGACAGGTCGAACCGCCAGATGTCTGCGCACTAGAGCTGTGGCACAAGAATGCTGGGCCTTCCTGGGCTGAAGCTAAAGCTGAAAAAAGCTGCTTAAGAAGCACTGTAATGATTTTCTGAGTTGTTCAGCAGGAAAGTGGTGACAAAGTATTGATTATTGTTGCCATGGGGATTTGGGAGACTTCCTCTTGGGAGTGGTTTCAAAGTGATCATATTTCTCCTGACTTCACACATCTCATTGCCCACATTTATGCTGACCATGAATCTTTAGAAAGCAAAATATTTGTTTTGGTGAAAAAGAAATGCCAAATTCACAGTTTAGTTATCTTTTGTTTCCTTGGTAGTTTCTTTGTTAGTTTAATTTACTTTCTTTCTTTCTTGTGTGGTGATTCTCTAAGGGGGCAGAAGGGAGAGGGAAAGCGAGCGAGAGAGAGGCCTGTTGTCTGCGCTCCTGTCTGTCTCTAATGAGAGAAGCCATGCCAGTCCTCTCCCCCAGCACGGGTAAGAGTGCCCGCTGCCTGGCTCGTCTGCAGGTCTGCGGTTGTTCTCCTGCCTTGTTTGAATGCTGATATCACTTCAGCCGTCTGTACGCACTTCTCGATTTTCCCGCCTTGTGTTCCAGGTTTACACGAGATGCTAGCCCTGCTTACGGCTCAGTTACATCCCGATGCTAACCACAGAGAAGATCTTGTCTTCCTCCGTGAGGTCTTCAGTGAGAGGACCTTGAGCTACCTCATGAGGGTGTGTACAGCCTCGTGCCTCCCCTGTACTTCTAGTGCAAGCACGGTTCTTTCAGTCTGCCATTTTTATTTTTATTTATTTTTTTGGTCTTTTCACAACTGAGTAACTCCTATTTTTGTAAAGGCAGTTTAGGAAAAGAATGCTGGTGAAAAGAATCTTATTTGAAGTTACTAATGTGATGTCACTTTAATGGCTAAACAGCGATCATCATTAGATAATTTTTTTTAAATGAAATATGAAATCTGTACAGTGTCCTAGTTTGTAGTACTTCAATGTTTTGAAACTATGACTAGTTTAATGTCTGTAAACACACTTTTGATGCTCCAGTGCTTCTAATCATTTACCAGCAAAATCCATAAGAAGCTCCATAGGCTGCATCTGCAAATCACTATCAGGACTGTCTTGTAGTAGGTGTTTCTTGTAGTAGGCGTTTCTTGTAGTAGGCGTGGGGCTTCTGGAAGGCATGTTTTCCACTAGGCATTACTTGAGAATGAGTGGCTTGTAATCTTGTGTGATGCAGATAGCCCCTTTCAGCTGTCCTTGCTACTTATTTAGAAATGGACAACTTTGTGGAGAACACTGAGGCTGAGCTTGCTGATCTAATCTATAATTCATTTAACAGGAGGTGAAGATTATAAGACCATAATGTGAGAAAAACTTTGTGAGGACTGGGTTTCTGTATAGATAGATCATAATAGATAGAGTCTTACCGGTCTTATCTACAAATAACAAAAAATAGCCATATATTATTGAACAAATGGTTTAAACAATAAATAAAACGTGATACTGAGATAAATGTGTGAACACTAATATTGAGGAGCAAGTATTACCAGTAACTTTAATCATATGTTTCTGAGATGAGTCCTGCACAGTTAAGAGGTGATTTGGAGACGAGTCCTGTACAGTTAGGAGGTGATTTGGATATGAATCCTGTACAGTTAGGAGGTGATTTGGATATGAATCCTGTACAGTTAGAAGGTGATTTGGAGACAAATCCTGCACAGTTTGGAGGTGATTTGGACATAAGTCTTGTACAGTTAGGAGGTGATTTGGAGATGAATCCTGTAGTTAGGAGGTGAGTTGGAGATGAGTCTTGTACAGTTAGGAGGTGATTTGGAGATGAATCCTGCACAGTTAGGAGGTGACTTGGAGATGAGTCTTGTACAGTTAGGCGGTGATTTGGAGATGAGTCTTGTACAGTTAGGAGGTGATTTGTCATATTGCTCTATACAGATTTATTTTGGTTTACATGTCATTTTAGGATGACTTGCTTGAATGACCTGCTTCACGCTACACCACCTCCACTAGTCTTTGACCACTGCTGCCTGAACCTCTCTGATGGTTTACTGATGTGCTTTTGTGTCTGTGTTTTTGGATTCCTGGCACTCCACATGTTCCAACCTCTTCTGAGTTTTGCATCACAGCCTCATTGAAATTCTGCTGTTGAAGTCCTTTTATACCTCTTGCAGTCTTACTGGTTTCAACAACTTTTCTTTTAAGGTGCTCTAATCATTTCCTTTGATTGTAAAATATTGTGCATATTGCAACATAATGCTGTTGTGTTTTTTTCACATATGGCAGAACAGGTCAAAGCCAGAGCTGAACTGAGTGGAAATCAAGACTCCATTTATCCTCTCTTAAAGAGGTCATTTCCCTAGTGGATCACCCAGTGGATCAAACTTCTAGAGCCCCCTTAAAGGCCCTCTTTTTAATAGTTTTTTTTTCTCCTTTTTTTTACTCATAACTGTTTTTTTCCCTACTCTTGTGAAATGCTACCACTGAACCCTTCTTCTGCTGCAGATCCATGAGCGCCTCAGGCAGTATGTGCATCAGAGCCCAACCCCAGTGCTCCACAGCGCCACCTGCTTGGCGGAGGACGTAAGTGTGTGGCAGTCTATTCAGGTTTCCTAAAACATGCGGTTTTCTCCCTAGATACTAGAGACCCGCTGGCAAGACCGATATTGAAAGTCTGATTAGTTGAAATATTCCTCTATAAATAATATAGATTTATGTAACAAGACCCTGGTGAGCATTAAAAAAACATTCAAGGCGAGAAATCTTTTTAAGGTGGTACTTTTTTTGCTCTTTTACCATCCATGTTTTCAGTGAGGGAAGGAGGATAGTAGGTTTGGAAATGACAGGTGTTTTAGTCATGTGGTGTGGCTGTGACTGGCAGGTGACGGAGCAACTGCAGAGTGGGCCATTAGCTGAAGATGAGAAAGAGCTGCTTATGCTTCTGACTGCTCCACACGTAAAGGTACACACACACACACACACACACACACACACACACACACACACACACACACACACACACACACACACACACACACACATCTTTCTCTGACTTTCTCATTTATTTGCATGCAGTTAATTACAGAGGTGATGTGCTTTCAATCCACATGCCCAGGCACAGACATTTTTGTATAATCCCTGTCATTAAAGGAATCTTGAAGTAATTAGACTTAATTAGATCCAGCTTTATGCAATACGATAAGAAGGAATGGTATCAAAAGATATTTTATGACCTCCTAATTAGAATGTTTTTTTCTGTGCCTCGGAGGTCTTTCTTTTTACATCGTTGTGTTCAGTATTCTTTCTCTCACTCTCTTTTATCAGCAGTCAAGCAGTAAGTCACAACCTCTCTGAACCCCTGCCTCTGTGTGTCTGTGTGTGTGTTTGTGATGTGTGTGTATGTGTGCTTGTGATGTGTGTGTATTTGTGCGATCGCTTACCCGCTAGGCTGTGCTAACGGTGCACGACACAGTGGCACAGAAGAATTTCGACCCCGTGCTGCCCCCACTCCCCGACGACCTGGACGATGAGCTGGAAGAGGAGTCAGTGAAGATCGTCCGCCTGGTGAAAAACAAGGAACCTCTGGTTAGTCCCAGCAACACACTCCAGATCACATGATCATATTCTACTCAAAGGCTGCTCATTAAAAGCCAGTTGATGAAAGCAGTACAGCAATGAAATCACTGTATCCAGTGACAGACAATATGGAACAAAGTTAATCCTCTCATCAGAGCATAAAATAATCCAGGAGTAATACAGGCTTTACAGAGCCACATGTCCAATTACATTACAGACTTATCTTTTGTAGCATCAGTGTCTTATGACTTACAGTCAGCATAATCTCTGACACCATTTATGTGCTGTTAAAAAACAGAGTGGTCTTTTCTGCCTCTGGTACTTACCTAATTCCTAAAGGGAAGCTTTCTAGCTTTACTATAACCAAACCCCTTTATGTCGCTGAAATAATCAATAAGTGCACCTCTTCTTCTTGTAACCTTGACCCTGTCTAAACCTCCCTTGCATCTGTCATCTTTTCACCCATATTCCATTTAATAAATACTTATCTGTCTTCTGGCTTTGTCCCCACGGCCCTTAAAATAGCTGCAGTTTCCTGTATTCTCAAGGAACCTGGCCTTGACTCAACCTGCCTCGCAAATTATAGGACCATTTCCAACCTTCCTTTTTGAGTCAATGTGATGGAAAAAGTGGTAGCTGCCAGGCTTCAAACAATGTTCAGAGTACACAGTCTTTATGAGCATTTTCAATCAGGTTTCTGTACTCAGCATAGCACTGAATCTGCTTTTGATAAACTAATGTAGTACTTCTTTCTTATCCCTTCTCCATTGTCATATCAGGAACAGAATATTGGTTTCATTCATATCTCACACACATGTAACGATATCTGAATATATAGATTGTCCACTGCACCTGTTGCCTAAGGGGTTCCTCAAAGATTAGTTGTAGGTCCACTTCTATCCATTGTTTATATGATATCACTCCTGGTCAACGGTTTGTTCATGGCACACACATGAATACAAATGTTGTACATTGCACAAAATATCTGCAGATCGTTAGCTGTCATTCTAAGGTTTTTTGACAGGTGTCTGAGGATTATACAGAATGTTCTAGCACTGATCTCTGTAGTTTGCCCACTCGTAGTGAAACTAGCACTGGTGTGCTTGTTCCATTTGTTAATGATCTGCCAGACTACAGGCCCACATTTTATACAGTTCTACAGGATCTTTAGAAATCCTTCTCTAACCATATCCACTCTTATGGACTTACCCAACCTTTCTTCTGAGGTCACCTAAAATATCTTTGATGTGGCCATATTGCAGCTGAACAGAATGTTGTTGTGGCAACCAAACAAACTGTATCTTTTGGTGGGGCAGGTCAAACACACACCTACGCTTGTATTGGAATATCTGATTACAACTGCCCTCTTTGTACGAGTTCATTATCCTAGAGGTTAACATACGTTTTTTCCCCAATCACATATCAAACGTGTTTTTCATTTGTTAGATAACATTGCCTTTATTTATTATTATGACTTTTTTTGGTAATTTTTGATAATTACCAAAGCCCACCACTATCAATAAGATGTGCGGTGTTGCTGTACCTTATACCGCTGTGGGATATAACATTTTCCTTGTGACCTGATTTGAGTTTTATGTTCAGGGCGCAACCATCCGAAGAGATGAGGTAACCGGGGCAGTGGTGGTTGCTAGGATCATGAAAGGCGGGGCTGCCGATCGCAGTGGTGAGTGACCTATTGGGACCTTTTTCTTGACCGCTCATTCCTCCTTCCCATCCATCCCCAAAAAGATTCATTAGATTTGATAAAGTCAAAAAACTAAACCTCCACAAACTTTCAGTACATAAAAGACACCAGAGAAGGAAAAAAACCCTTAAGTTCTAATTAAGTTAGAAGTCAGCCAGATGCAAGTGATCTTGTAATACTCTCATAACTATCATTTTATAAGAAGGTTAAATTTAGGCTATATTGTTTACATTCACTCTGTATCTACTACAGGGAGATGCTACTGCCAAAACACCATCTGATTTTGAAAGAATTCTCTAATACAGAATACCAAGCAGGTTTCAGTGGCCACAATTCAATTACTAAAATTCTTCATTTTATGCCGGTGCACGATTATTAGACTGTTAAAATCTGTTAAAGGCGTGGAAATACAATTTTTTGTAAGAGATCGTAAGGAAATGGTTTAGCTTTGCAAGTGTCTCTCTTTGAGTGGAGCCTACTGCAGTTTAAGTGCTCATTACTGGAATATTCCTACAGTGCATACTGTGTATTACCAGACGGCTGACTGCATGTCATCTCTAGTGGGTGCGTTGTGGCTAGTGTTGACTGTGTGTCCCCGCAGGGCTGGTGCACGTGGGGGACGAGCTGAGGGAGGTCAACGGGAACCTCATCACCCACAAAGGGCCTGATGAGATCAGTCAGATTTTGGTGCGTCCCTGAAGACTCCAGTTTTTGTGTCGTTGTTTATATACTTTTCTTTTATTATTTTTCTTTTCATGGTTGTCGTTATTAAGTGAAAGAGGGACTGTTGGTTTTATCTCTGGCTGAAGTGTCAGTCTCAAGGCTCCATCACTCTGAAGATAATCCCTGCCGTTAAGGAGGAGAACAAACTGAAGGAGAGTACGGTGAATGACAGTACCATTTACAATTCACATTCACTTTCATCGCTTAACTTCAAAAATAATGCTGAAATGGATGACTGGTGACAGCCATGTGTTTTATTGAACACATTTTTTACTCAGAAAGTTTCACTGTGTCCTTACAGTTCAAATGTGCTCTTTCCCATAATACCTCTGGAATAGTTTGCAATCCTTTGTTCATATCTACTCTGGTTTATGTGCAAGGTCTACTTGAGAGCCCTGTTTGACTACACCCCTTTTGAGGACAAGGCCACACCCTGTCAGGAGGCGGGGCTTCCTTTCCAGCAAGGTGATGTTCTGCAGGTGGTGAGTCAGGACGACCCCACGTGGTGGCAGGCCAAACGTGTGGGAGACAGCAACCTGCGAGCTGGTCTTATCCCTTCTACAAAGTTCCAGGAGAGGTATGTGTTCACCATCAATTTCAGTGGAATTATGTATTTTGTACCTTCTGTTTACAAAAAACAAAAACTTCTTGGGCATCGCCTAGAGAAGAACGTCGATGATCGGAGTCGACGTCAGCTAAAACAACTACAACGTAACACCACGAAAAGCCGATTTTACAGCATAACTTTTCCATTTTCATTTTTATGTGCAGACGGATGGTGCACAGGATCAAAATGGGCACACATCAGAGTCCTAAATCACCAAGAGCGCCACCCTGTGAGTCATTAGACATCTAACTGAGACTAACCACAACACACTGACCACCTTTCCATCAGCCCTGTCTGTCTGCCTGTCTTTGTACTACCTGACCAGCCCGTGTTGATACTTTTTTGGCCCCTCTAATCTGACTGCAATGTTCTGAGAGTGGTGGAAAAAGGGTTTTTTCGAATATGGCAATTTTCCTGCTGCTGCCAAAATGAGACGGAAGCTAAAACATTCACACTAATCCCCTTCTGTCCATCTGTCCAAGACCACCCCCCCACCCCCTCATCAGGCCTGTCCATCCACGCCCTCTTTTTTCAGAGCATCTGTTATTTGACCCAGGCCAGGAATGCCATTTTTCCTTTTCTTTTTAAAAATGTATTGTAAGATGATGGAAGGAGGGAATAGAAGAGCCTTGCTGAGGCTCAAATGGTTCCTAGCCTTGTTTTGCAGCGAAGCTTCAGCTGTGCTGTTCTGTTGTTTGTTTTTTCCACTCTGCTTGCCACAGATGACCAGGCATGTGATAAAGGTATGTGAACCCAGATAAACAACACAATATAGTCCAGAGAACATGGATTATTTATATACTCCACATATGGGTTCAATTATATTTACATGCTCCAGAAGCACACAATAATTTAGACCTATGCCTTTGATAGAGCAGTGTGGTTTCATCTTCAAACTTCAGCAAAATATTTTTACCTCTCTGGTTTGCAAGTGTGTTATTTGGTCACTGTAATTACTAACAGATCCAGATGGAGACGCTGCACTAAGCCAGGTTCATGTTATGCTTGCCAGCTCTTGCAAGTCTCTGTAGCGCCCCCTAGCTGTTCCAGCCTGCTCATCGGGAGCTTCTCCACTGCCAGACCTGTTACCCAGGGTGTTGCTCTTAGAGCCTTGTTCCTCCTCGTTTCATCGATTCTCCTCTCCTTTCCCATCCAATCCCCCTCTCCCTTCTCCTCATCTCCTCCCTTTCCTGTAGAGGACTGCGACTGTGAGGGCAGTGGAAGTGGATCTCGCGTAGGTGAGAGAATGCCCCTGTGTGATCATGCATGCACACACACATACACACACACACACACACACACACACTTGTGCTGGATGTGGCTTTGGTACTTAGCCATGCTTTCTTCGCCGTGGGCAGTGGGGAGCTCTGTGTGCCCAGCTATACCTCTCGCTTGGCAAGGCCCTGAGAGGAGCGTCTCTGTACATGCTCTCCCACTGCCACCCAGCCAGGGTTCTTGTGCAGGCTGTCTGGGAAAGCAAGGTATTAAAGTGCCCTTTTACACACCTTTACAAATAGCAAGAAAGGCTAACACAGCTAGTAGTTTAAAAAGGGAAAAAAAACCCCACAGAAACGACTCGACAAGCTTTGAAAAGATTTTCTGCAAATCTGCTCCAGGACAATGCAGCTAAAAGCGCCACATAAATGAAACTGAACTTCAGGAAAATGATCTGAAAAGGGCAGGAACCCTGGTATGGTTGTAACCCATAATCCCCACCCACACACCTCCTCCCCCCACCTCCTGCTCCACCCCACCCACCTCCCCTTCCACTATCTCACTGCTCTGCTGTTGTCTTTGGACGTCTCACTGTGGCCTCAGTGTTGGCTCAGACCGTCAGTGCGTGTGTCGTGAGTCGGTATGCGTTCACGCTTTGGTGGAGCTCACCGTGTTCAGCTTTGTGAGCTCAGCTTTGCTTAGAATACGGCAGCACGGTGACTGGCATGGCAAATGTTACGGCTGCTCGCTCGTGCCAGTGTAAATGAAATGGTGCTGGGTGTGTGATGGTCTAACGTTAGTTGCAGTTTCTCCCAAGCGTGAGGCGGCGGCGCCCTCCTGTGGCCAGGCCTTTTCCTGGGAGTTCTATTCAGGTACTGCTCCCAAGTTTCTGCACGTGTTCATGTATGGCAGCTGAGTGGTGGATTTGGTGTGTGGATGGTTTCATTTTACTTTTTAGGCATGCAGTGCAGACGCTATGATGCTGAGAGCAAAGGTAGCAATATGAGTTCAGGAAACTAGACCTTTGGTACTTCCGGCGTTGTCTTCATCCTGACCTCCAATCCTCTCGCCTTTACGTCTGCCTCACTGCCCTCTTGTTTTGTGTTTCTAGTGTAAGCCTGACAGGTTGTACTAAGCTATCATCCTCATGCAGCCCATGCGTTTCAGCTGGTCTCAGGAGAAGTTTCCGGTTGAGCCGAAAAGATCGGCAAAGCTCTCCTGGGGAGGCTTGCGATGCAGAGGCAGGAGAGCCTGAGTTTCTCGTCTATGAAGAGGTGACCCGCTACCAGCAGAGGCCTTCAGAGAAACCCAGACTGGTGGTGCTGATCGGTGAGAACAAGACAGATGCTGTCAGATACAGTTATGATATAGCGGCATCTGGTGAAGCCCCAGTATTTCTCTCTCTCTCTCTCTCTCTCTCTAGGGTCTCTGGGTGCTCGCATCAACGAGCTGAAGCAGAAGGTGATTGGGGAGGACCCTCAGCGCTATGGAGCTGCTGTCCCCCGTGAGTCTCCTTTGCAGTGCACACACCACCTGTGGACTTCTGCTGGGTCCATCCCAGAGCTGAACAGATGAGAGACAGGGTGCCGTCTTACCCTCCTCAGCATGAATAATGAATTTTCATGACTTTCGTGTGAGCTCCAGTGATAAGCTCCATATATGAGGCTCGCTGTGTTAATATGTTCTGACAGATACCACTCGGCCCAGGAAGAGCCATGAAAAAGAGGGTGTGGAATATCACTTCATCTCTAAGCAGGCTTTCGAGGGAGATATTCACACCAGCAAGTGTGTTTTCGTGAGGAATAAAGAAAATATTATTACTTCATATTTGCTTTTTACTTTATAAAATCACCTGCTGCTACTGTTTTAGGTTCATCGAATATGGGGAGTATAAGAATAACCAGTATGGCACAAGTTTGGAATCTATTCGGGATGTACTTGCCAGCAACAAAATGTGTGTGGTGGATGTCCAACCTGAGGTGAGCTTTACTCTTTAAAGTATATTTTCTCCTAAAATCACATCCTCCACCATGAACAATGAGACACTAAAGTTAAAATAATTGTTGTCATTTTTTTTGTCATCTTTATAATAAAATTCTTTATTGGAATTAATAAAATCCTAATCAGGTTAATAATTATTTGGATTAATAAACCCCAGTCTCTAAAACATTTTGTGCATTGTAATGTATTCACCTCAAACAAACATTGTCTCGATCACAGGCCATGAATCTACCAGTAAAACACCTACTGTGTACTTTAGAGAACTGTATAAACAAACTGTGTTTCAAAGCAGGATGTAAATCAACACTACTGAGTTTCTTGTGCATAGTTTAGACACATCTTGAGGCAATGTGTTTTTTTTTCTTAATTGGGAAACCACTCAATTCCTCACAGCCAACTTGGCAAGAGAGCAGGTAATATGTTTCACTCCTGTGAGCACTTTCTCTTATCACATCATCTCTGAGTCAAACTGCTCATCAAGCTAAAGTGTTGCTCTGATGAATAATGAGGCAGGAAGCTTCCCAACTCACTAAGCAAACCAAGCTGAGGAATCTTCTACAAGAACTTTTGTTGTTGTCTTTTTATTTCTAATTTCCTTCATTATACTGACACTGACGGTGCTGAGGGTGCAGGAGCCTCCTTCTGTAAATGTTTAGGCTGCTAAGCTGTGATTTCTTGATGGGGCTCCCATCGTTCTGGCATGTTTGACAGGTAATTAATTTTTTTTTTCATCAAATTGATTGCCAGGCTTTGAAAATCCTCCGCACTGCAGAGTTTAAGCCCTATGTGATATTTGTCAAGCCACACCTCCCCGAGAGTCGCCGCCATCGCAGCACCAGCAAGTCACCAACAGGGGGCGACAATGGCCACATCACGGTCAGAGCTTTTTGGTATAAGCACACACATGTGCTGTTCAAGGGATGAACTTTAACAGCCATTGCATTATTTTGTCCTCTTTGTTTATAATATGAAGAGCTGACTTTTCACCCTCATTGTGTGAAGGAGGAAGACCTTCAGGAAATGCGCCACTCTGCAGAGCAGATGGAGCAGCAGTTCGGCCATCTGGTGGACAGGGTCCTGGTAAAAGAGGATTCTACTGCTGCCTGTGCAGAGCTGCGGAACATTCTGGAACAACTGGAGATGGAGCCCCAATGGGTACCAGTCAGCTGGGTCCGAACCTGATTCTCTGTCCCACCTTCATTCTCTGTCTTTATTAGTGTCTGAAGTTCACCATATGAATCCATCATCTGTCTGTTTCTCAAACAAATCAACAACAGTGGGACTTTTGATTGTCTAAAACACTCCTGATGCCTGTAGTTCAATTGTGCTAGTGGAGGCTCAATGTTGCTAGGAACTGCATGAATTATGACCTGTACACTTCTGCATCCAGTGACACATAAATAGTCCCAAGCCATCAATAGCCTTATGTGTGCTATAAGTGAAAATGACCCCTAGACTCAAAGACACAAGTTATAATCTCCTGTAGCTTTGATAAATGTGAAAGTCTCGGTTCACATTTTGTATGGTTGTTTTGTGTGTGTGTGTGTGTGTGTGTGTGTGTGTGTGTTTTTTTTTTTTTTTTGGAGGTTGTTTATGTTTAGCTAAACTTAAATAAGAGTGTTATATGATGTTTTTTGCAATTAAATGCAGGGTTTAATACTATGTAAAAAATACTATTATTTATTATAATTTGTTTATTATTTTTGTAACCTATATTCTTTTTAAACTAAAAATAAGATTTTTTAAAATTAAAAATGGCTTTGCCAAATATCATTCAGGAATGTGGCATGATAAAACTTTGGGATCATGTATTACTCTGATATGTCATGACCATGTAGCCCTTAGACTTAGAACTGAAATTATTATTTTTTAACAGAATGCATATTGTGTGAATCCAAAAAAATACGATACTATGAATGCATGAACACTGAATTTTTTGGGCTGATACAATACCCAAAGAAAAGGTATGTGGCCAGCACCAAAACTAATAGCCGATAATTAAAATGTTATGCATTTTAAATCAAGTTCAAGATATAAAATATATAGGAAGGCCAGTGAATGTTAAACTCTAAAAACAGATCATTAATAATTTTTTTTTATAGCTGACAGAAGTAAATACGATATCACAATTATTGTAAACATTAGATTCTATATTTTAACATTTCTCAAATTAAAAAAAAAATGATCGGTTATAATTATTGCCCAAAATGACAATATCAAACCAATAACAATAAATTTAAAATGATCCTTATCTGAAAATAATATATCGGCCATAAATATTGCGCACCTCCATAATTGGTCATATAATAATTGCTGTGACTTTCCCCTGTTTCTTCTGACCAAGTATGCTGATAGTTATGAGTATGACACTGGAATTCTCTTATTTTTATATTAGTGTGTAAGGTACCTAGAAATATAATAAAGTGTATGAATTTTAGAAGTCTGATGCAGTTTCTTCAGAGTTGCACGGGCATATTAACAATTAATTTTACATTTGAAGCTTCAATCTGATATGCTAATCTTCATTTTCCAACAATTTCATAACAATTGACTTTCTTCATGCTCTGGTTTGACCATGTCTCCCAACGCATGTACAGTGGGTAGGTGGAGATGTCCCGGTCCGCTATGAAAGGCATTGTGGGAAATTGTGTGCGTGAAGGCTGAAGGGGTCAAATGAAGGTTATGGTGATGACTACTTTATACAAGGTGTGTTTATGCTTCAAAAACCAGGAAAACACCACCGAAAACACATTTGCACTGAAATGTACATATTATAAATGTTTTTAAACCTTTGATCCAAAACACCCATCTGTATCCCACAGACAACCACAGGCCCTGTGTAATAGTTGATTAGACCTCAGCAAAGTAAGCCAGAGTTTTCTGCAGAGTTTTTGTGATTATATGAAAATGTGAGAGTCTTCAGTGATCGTCAGGTCTTGCTACCTTCGTTAGCTGTGCAGCATTTATGAAACGAAGGCAATGTACAACATGCACTTGTCACATTAAAATGTCTTGGTGACTTAATTGTTGCTGTCCTCTATAAAATATCCTTCATATCAAAAGCTAAGTGACAGGTTATTAAATGAGAATGTTATAAAGAGCAGTGGCAGACCCATCAAAGGGTGTGCTGGGGGTGAGACGAGACGAGAAGAACGAGACAGAAGAATGAGACACAAGGGTGAGACTTAAGAACAAAAGAGTAGGGTGAGACAGAAGGGTGAGGCAGAAAAAGGAACACAGGCTATCATTACTCTCACAGCTGGAAATGGTCATGGCATGAAACAAACTGGTCTATCTGCTACCTGTGGTATTTTACAATGGCCTATTCTATCATATAGTAGCCTATGCTAATCTTAGAAGGATTCAGAGGCAAAATGAGTAGACATGATGACTAGAAGGTTCATAAGCTGAACAAAAATAAAGGAAAAACATGGCAATAATAACAGACATGGTTAGAGAGCAGATGATGCATAGTAAGGAGGAGCAGGTATATTCTGTATGAACATGTGAACACCTCATGAATACAAATAAAACTTTGGTGGTTCTTTGCATTAGTCATATACAGGTTTGATAGCTCCTTCATGCAAATCTACTCATGTATGCAGCAGTAAACCGAGTGGGATTCCCATCTATTTACATCTATTCACATCTATTTAAATGTCTAATCTTCAGAGGCAGAGTAAGGCCAATGTGGTTTATAGTCACATCTTTTTAAAGTGAATAATTTCCCCAGCAACAGGTTGCTATGAGCTGTTGTTTTGTTTCTGATAATGTGAGCACATGTAATTATTGGGTAACATCTTTGCTCTTTCTCTTCTTTCGAGTGCTTCATACCGCAACTGAAACTGAGCAAGAAAAATATCAGCTACATGTAAAGCAAACATCTTCCTCCTTACCACCCAGCAGACATAAGAGCTGTGCACAGCACTAGGTTAATAAGAGCAGGACGAGCTCTCAACCCTCCCAAGCCTCTAGGTGGCACTTCTGCACTCACCTGTTACTAGTTTGTCATGTTTGTGTTTTTGACAGACCGGCAGAACAACCCCACCAGCTGCTCGCTGATACCCAAGTTGAGGGTGAATCTGCCAGTCCTCATGTGCAGATTCTTCAACATGATGAAGCACGCTATAGCAGGCCTGCCCACCATGCAGAGGAGTAAGATGAGTAGGTAGTCGAGGTTGAAGATCGTTGCCACTGATGGAGAATGCTGGTCGTAGGAGGAGAAGGAATAATTTGTGCTGGCACGCAGGATGTCACTGGTGTTCAAGGGTGGTGCACCCAGAGGGAGGCATAGTAAGCTCCAGACCAATAGGCATAGCAGTGAACCCTGAAACCAAAACCACATGGAGAAACAAACTCCCATACGCTCCTGTGAGACAGTATTACATCCAAACATGTGGTTAAGGAAAAAATGAAGAGGAACTTTGTTGGGAAGCCTTAATAATGACCTGTGGAACGCCTCTTTCAGAACGTTATTATTTTACAGTCTGAAATAAATGTGGAGCAGCATTACAGCAAAGATGGTAAGATTTGAAAATAATCATGGAGGGAAAAAAGAATGTGAATGTGTGAATGGTTTTGAAATAATGTTTTTGAATATTTTGTTTAATATTGCTCCTCCTATCATGATTTAAATGCCTTGTGTATTTCCTCCTTTTAAATTCAGTTCTATTTTAATGTACAATGATATTTGTGTCAGTGTATGAATGAGTAATGTGCTGTTCTTTAGTCTGTTTTGTTGGTATTATATGTGACTCCATAAGTCATGTACGCTCAGTTTGGCTAGTCAGAATCATGATTATCTGGCTTCTAGAGAATCTGTTGCGAGAGATTACACATATTACCATTAAAGTACCGTTTAACAACGCTAATCATGATCCAAACCACAGTCACTAATCACATGTACCAATCACATGTGTCATTGACACTAGTCATGACCACCAATCAGAGGTACCAACCACTGGTCCCAATCACAGACACTAATCATGATCATTAATCACAGTACCTATCAATGACACCAATTCTGATGACAAACCACAGGTATTAATCACATGCACCAATCACCAGTGATAATCGTGATCACTAATCACAGGTCCTAAGCACCAGGTCTGATACCACAGGGACACTAACAAATGTTTCTTCTTTGTCTCTACATTATGTATTTAGTGGCAGAGAGATGGAGTCCTACAGTACCCCACCATCTTCATCCAGTGTAATAGGGCATGACTTGGGCTTCTGAGAGCTGAACACTGATGATAAACTCCTGTTGAGATTCTGCAGCATCTGAGATTGAAATGCTGATTAAAAAGTAAGGCTCTTAATCATTTAAAAAGTTGCAACTTTTTCCACAATCAATATGCCTTATTTCAGTTCATGTTTAGAATTTCTAAGTGTCAGAACTTCCCTTTGATATTCATTAATTTCCATTTATTCTGGGCATTGAGACTGAACTGTTTGACACACACCATCTGTTTCTCTACAGCTACTTTGGTTCAACATTTTTCAAAACTTATGCAAAATGAACACTTGGGTTTGTTTTCTTGATTTTAGATATATATAGATAGATAGATTTATATATAACTGGCAATGCGTTGAAGGTTGGCTGTATCCTAGCCCATTTTTTAAATTCATATTAAGAGAGATACAGCAGTAGTAGCGTTTGATACAGATCTGCAGCAAGCTAAAATAAGCAGACTAGTCTGAACTGACCATAGTCTGTACTACAGTGCTGGCCAGGAACCACAGTGTTCTTGGAGGTATCTCCCGCTGCTGGTGTACCTGAGTCTGCAAACAAACTTTTTAGTATAGTGACACTTTTCTTTTGAGGTTCATGTGGTTTGAGGAATGAATTAATGAATGAACAAATAAACAAGCAATCAAACAATGCAATGGATGAATCGGGTGTCTTTGAGTAAGGGAAAACATTGCACTGTGTTGGGCACTGGGTTTCGAGGCCTTTACAACAAAATGTTTCCAGTTGTTGCCTGTGCCATAAAAAGATGGATGACATTTAATCTGTTTGGTTCTCTGTCTCATGTATTTTCCATGACAGAAAGCCAAGTACAGTCCAGAGAGACCCACATGATTTCTGCACTTACTGGTCACGAAATATATGATCCATGATGTCTTGCTGGTTTCACGTTCATAGACCAAAAAGAGATCGTCAATAGCGATCCCTTTGAATGAAAACTCCTCAAAATGGAATGTATCTAAACCAGGGGTGTCAAAATCCGGTCTTGGAGGGCTGGAATCCAGGAAAGTTTTGTAACTGTGCTGTTCAGACACTCCTACTAAACCTGGCAATTGGATCACGAGTTTGAATCCAGGACCAGACTTTGACACGCCTGATCCTAATATAGTGTATAAAGTAATATAGTTATACAGTGCTCTAGCACACTGGATGAGAGAAGTTTGCTGAACGGGTAGAGATTCACGGCTCGGAACTTCCGCCCGAGCTCGTGGGGAGGATAGGCAGTAGGCTTTGACTGACCGATGTCTGCGAGCGAATGTGGAATGATTAACGCCAGTAGTTGACAAATCAAACACCGACATTTAACGCCAGTTTAAAAAAAATCAGCACATCTAAATCAAATTCTCCAATATTATTTTTTTCTAATATCGAATTATCATTTTTGTAGTTAATTAATAAATAGTTGTTCCGATTGTAAATTTAGTTGGGATTTGATCAAGCTAAGTTGTCACAAGCTAGGACAAGCACTCAGTTTTCATAGCTCATGTCATCTCTCAAACTCCCCCGAGCTCTCACTACATCCGACGCGCCAGCAGTGTGAACATGAATAGCTTGCCAAAAGGAAACCACGAGGGGATACTCTGCTCAGAACCTACACCATAGTGTGGAATAACAAGGGAGGCAACGTACGTCTGAGATGCTGAGATGCTGTTGAAATAGAGACTGGGAGAGAGAGACATAGTGTGTTTAACTGTTTATTCAAGTTAAAATCACTTAACTTGAAGAAACAGTTAGATTTGTTATAAACTGGAAATACTGAACTGTGAATCATGTTGTGCATTTGCACCTCAATTAACCTGAAATTAACATCTTAATGTGTAGTGTTTACACACCTCGCCGCTTGGGGGAGCTGTGGTATTATGCACAAATTCCACTTGCGTTTCTACTACATCGTTACGTAACTACTTGTACACGCGGCGAAGCATTTTTTTTTAGCAAATATAAATATTTAAAATTCAGCTTAATCAAACTTCGCATTGTTATGATCATTAAGATTAAACATCAATGACTCTCACCCCAGAGAGTCCTTTTATTAGCTGTCAAGGACGTATTTCTAACCCTATTGTAATATTTAACTTGCTTTCATTTGTCTCAGAAAACCTTCCTGTGCCTTTGGATTCTTTGTAATTATTTTATCACTTGTTTTCTTGAATTGACGTTCACACCAGGTGACATCAAGTTAATTCATGTACTGTGAAAAACTGATGTATAATAATGGAGTTCTGCACGAATGACTCACCTTCTGTGAATCCTATAAATATATAGTCTTACTCAACTACCAGCACATGGCATACTGGGGTATCTTAAGGCTACTGATGGATGAGTGTGAAAATACAGGAAAATGACACAAAGTTCCCTGGACAGCTTAAGACATTCCTTGTTTTAATAACTGTTTTCATGAGAATAGCATACCTATTAGGAGGTACATAGGTGCTCTCCTGGTACATAAGTGACCGGTGCTCTCCTGAAAAACAGTAAACCTTGAGGTTACTAAAGACCACCTAGATGTATCCATGTCTCTGTGGACATAAAACCAAACCTGCATACCACCAAACCTAAACCTCAAACGCTCACCCAGACAGGCGGGGGGG
>JAOXYF010000012.1:2575354-2587691 GCA_028565775.1 Sternarchorhynchus goeldii
TCTACCTCACTGTCAGCTTCATACACAGTGTTTCTACCTCACTGTCATCTTCATACAGTGTTTCTACCTCACTGTCAGCTTCATACACAGTGTTTCTACCTCACTGTCATCTTCATACAGTGTTTCTACCTCACTGTCATCTTCATACACAGTGTCTCTACCTCACTGTCATCTTCATACACAGTGTCTCTACCTCACTGCTGTCCATGTTGACACAACTGTGCTGAGCCTGTACTACGTCACCATGGCGACCTCAGAGCCAGCACGCCAAGCCACTCTCTCTGTTTAAGGCCTCAGAGCCACCATCACCTGGGAACCATGATTAAATAACTTCCCTCAAGGGTGGAACCTTCAGCCTTCACCCCTCTCCATGTGGTAGTGACGACAGGCCACCATGGCCAATGTCAACACAGTGAGGTGGATCTTGTGCCCTTACAACTTGTGCCCTTCCTGCTTAGTCAGATCAACGGCCATGCATGAGGAGGACACGTCCACACGGGACCCTTCCTGTTTCCAGACACAGACTAGGCACTTCCTCTTAACACTGAATTCACCTGCATTAGATATTCTCAAATAAAAATATTTTTAGCCAATGGATTGTTGTGACATAAGATTATTCTCTCATGGGATTATTCTCTGGCATGTAAACCAGCTCTACTTTTTCAGTGTATCTGTAAACCTAGATCAGTTGTAATACAAGCAGATAATGACTCCAAATGCAGAAAAGTCTCAAATCCACATAGTGCTTCAGTCTTTAAACATTCTATTGGTTTTATAAGCTCTACTGCACCATCTAGTGGCACTGCAGGGCCACATCTGCAGGGCTCCAAGGCAACTGTTGGCGTGTATGATGGGAATTCATTTATATGTGAGGCCTGTTTAAACATTTGGACCTCTGTACTGTGGCTGATAAAACCCAAGCACTCATCAGGCAAAATGAGAGTCAGTATTAGTCAGAGAGAAATAGTGAAAAGCACTTTAATGCCTCTATGATAGGTACACAACAAATCTGCTTTGAGAACAGCTGAAGAATCTTCAGATGAGGCCTTTCATCAATAATCTTATCCATCAGTACATTATCCAATCACGTTTCTGGCCCTTCCCTTTTCAATACGTAACTCCAAAGTTATCCAATCAGGATTCTACGTAATATGACCCTTCTCCCTTTGTTATATAATCTCTTAGGATTGTGCACATGTCTGTATCTTTCACATATACCATAATATATTACTCAAGGCACCAGGAACTCCTCGTACTTCTGTCTGCATCTGGGTTTCCTCTAAGACATGGAATTTACCTCAGAGGGGACATATTAAACGAAAGGCCTGAAAAGAAACCTTTAGCGTAAAGTTTGTTAGGAAGCCCCATAAAAAACTCCCACAGTACAAAATCTCCAGTAATATTTTACTTTATGTGACAAAGACCAGCAGAGAAAATCAAAGCATGCAGTCATGTTTTTAAACCTGGTATATGGCTTGTTTTCTGCAGGACATCACCACTTATGGACTGTTAAACAGTGTGAAGCTAAAAACATCATTGATGGCTTTCAGAACAAAACATCTGAAGCCAAGTGAACAGTGAAGCAGCCGTTCACCTCCAGAGCAGGAGTTACGCGTTACTGCCTGCCAACAAGTAGCCAAGGCTGATGGATCGATCCCCATCTCCAAAGGACAAAGCCTAAGATGGCATGTAGATGCTTTGTAGCAGGTTCTAGAACTCAATTACTTGTTTCTGGGAGTGCAATGTAAAAATGTGAAGTTCTTTTGAGGGATGGAGAAAGTACAGGGACACAAGTCAGGCAGTGACTCATGGCTGGCGGTAGATTAAGAACGCATCAAACATTTAGAACAATCAAAAAGAACTGTTTGCCCTTCAGTGTTTGAGTAATTTAGTCATGTATGTGGAATATCATCCTGAGATAAGACACCAACACAGGCCTCAACTTGTGTGCTGTGTTTGACAACACCAATGTTTTATTTTCAGAATGTTATTATTCACACAATGATAACACTTTTTGTATCTTCTTTTTGTAAACCATTTATCTGATTGTTCATTTTGCTGAATAAGCTTCACTTTTATCTGATATTTCATATTTTTAGAAGCAAACTACCAAAAAAGAGCACAGAAAACCAGACGGTTCAGGAGCTTCATTATATCCATTAGACATTAAGGAGAAAAAAAAACATTTTGAGTAAATGACAAAAACCAATTGACAAACCAGGATGAAGCTGAAATTTAGTGAATTTTAGTGCAAAACTCCCTGAGTTTAAAATTCACTCTCAGGAATTGAGTTTTGCACTAAACTGTTTTGGTTTTGGCCTTCTTTGGAGGTGGAGTTTCTTCTTCCAGCTCCTCACCAGGTGGTTTGGTCCTCTTCGTTGTGTGAATGATACCCAGCGCTGTCAGCCGAGTTTCTGTCAGATAGAATCAAACATCTCCGAGGTTCTGTTTTTAAGAGCAGCCGTTATCTTGAGAACGAGACTGGAATAAGACTAGACTCACAACACGGCATGGTTCTTTTACACAGTAAATGTCCTGGAGTATATTAAATATCTTTATAGACAGGACCAATGGATGTTAGAGAGAGAACCAATGGATGTAAGGGAGTTTGGAAAATGTTTACCTCCGTGCAGTATGACAGATCGGCAGTTAGTGGAGACGGCTGCTTTAGCATCACCTTCACACAGGCCGAACACCAGCCCGCTACTCTGAGTCAAGGGCCACACGCAGCCTTCACATCCCACACACCTTCAGCAGCCCCGGTTGATAAAGGATACAGATTGGCAATGTCATACGGGCCACGCAGCTCAATAGGCTGGGGAGGAAGCAAGAGGACCAGTTAACAGAGTGGGTGAACACAGAACGACTGGGGAGTAATGACACTTCTGGTCTGTTCCTCACAGTGTGTGCAGTGACATTTGCATCAGGACACTGGATTCTTACCGTCTGAGCTCCACTGGACACAGTGACATTCTGAGAAGAAAAACAGTGAGTAAAACAATCTATTCCAACATGAGACACGTTTGTAGACACATTTGTGACTTTGGTGCAAGCCAACACACCTTTCCCTTACACACTTCTGTTAAGTTGATGGCATTTGCGATGGTGTATTTCTTCAAGGTGGAGTCTCGGATGGCTGCTGTGTATCTTATCTCGAAACACACTCCCCTCTCAATGGCCTTTGAGAATCAACACAGCGTCTCCATGAAGATCACAATTAAGCACTGAAGTGTCACTGATTTTTAAGGTATTTCTCTTGTTCAAAGTCTTTTGGCCTCAAAAAGTGTAACACCACATAAATGTAACACAGCAAACCAATCAACTGAACTCAGTGTGGGCCAGTTCAGTAATCTTACTCCATTTACAGGTGACCTTTTGAAGTGAAAGGACTGCTTTTCTGTCCCTGCTATACAGATGATGTCCACATCATAGGTCATGCAGGCTGCCTGTTGCAATAAGAAGTGTACAGTGATGGCTTTTGTTACTAAGGTTGCAGGTTATCATAGCATTGGCTAATGTGGAGAAAAAACACTGATTTACTATTTACATGGAACTTACATGGAAGAGCTTCTCTGTTTTGGGATACACCGCCAAAATATCAAAGTTTTTGTACTCATTGGATGGTCTCTAAAGTAAATCACATAAAATCATTCCCACATTATACATCAGATTATCATTACATCAGATTTTTACTGCATCAGATCACTACAGATTGTATATCATAATCAGCATTCACTCTTTATTAAATATTAAATACAAACTCACAAAATGTGAAGCATCCGTTGCTACCACAGTCAAACGGTTCAGTACTTTAATAGGTCTGCATTTTCCCTGTGGGAGAAAACGGGAATCACGCGTCACGTGTCTATGAACATCATGTCTCCCATTATTATTAAATAACGATAGATAAACATGCACAAGCGTCACCTGCACTACTGGCAGTTTCTCAAACAGCTCTGTAGCGGATTGGGGCTTGGGGATTTGCTGAAAGCAACATCAAGACATGAGCACAGACTCCACATGTCTAACTCTTGGTCAACATTTCTGCAAACAGGAATTGAGCTCACGGCAATACCTGCTTCTTTTGTTGTGGTTCCACTATATAATTTATTGCAATAGTGGAGTAACCAACTGAAAACAAACCAGACGTGGACCATTAGTTATTCTCACAAAAACAGTCGCTATAGGGTCAAGGTTCCAACAAGAGGTGGCGCACAGTTAGCTAACCTGTATGCAACCTGGACAGAGCCTCGCGTATCAGAACTACACCCTAAGCACCTAGGCATTTTTTAAAAGAACCTTAATTTGATTCTGAGCTCACAACTTAGCCACGTGACTAAGATGTGCAAAATAAGGCAGATAGCCAGCTTGTTCTATTAACACGTTTGATTATTTGAGAATCTATTATTAGCAAACTAAGTTAGGTTAACTAACTAGCTAAGTAAAATCTGAACTTACGGTGAGCTGCTGTCTCTATCGTGCTTTGAAGCTTTTTCTTGTCAGGATTGGCTAAGATGTTTAAATCCATAAATACAGACATTTTCGTTTCTACGTATTGCCGGAAAACTATTAAAAAACTAAATATGTCGGGTTTTTTTTTTTAAAAATTGTTGTATACTTATGCACGTTAAACGTATTCCCTTATTTGATCTATCCAGGATAATGCACCGTGCCACAGTAAATTATATTTCACTTTTATCTACCTAATAACGTATGGCTAGCTAGCAAAAGCGTTTCCTGTGCATGGGCACTGAGTAAACACATGGTTGAACGTTCAGAACAGGAGCTAATGGAAAGTGTAGTCCTTGTAAAGAGGCTCTTTATTAAAAGTTACAATATGACAGACCAGTAGAAACTACACAGCGATGGCTTCCGCTCCCAAAAGGCTTTGCGGCTCACTGAAACGTTCCGATTGGTGGAATTTAAAAAGAAGCGCGCGGCAGGTGTAGGTTAGCTAGAGCTACAGAGCTGAAGTCTTTTGACTTCTGGAAAGAATAACAGTCGAGAAAAGTTCGTCCGTAAAACGCCTCGGTGCTGTTAGTAGTTGTGTAGAAACTGCAGCTCTCAAGTTACGGATGATAAGGCGGGTTAGTTAGGCTGGATGGATACGAGGTGGATTTAGATAACCTACGTTAATTACTGCTAGCGTTAGTTATGTGTTTATTGTGAACAGGGATAGTTAATGTTTTCAGTACATTATGTGTAGTTTATAAGCAAACTCTCTTTTCTAGTAATAGTTAAAAGTTAAATTTAATTTCCCTTGATAAGTTATTCTAGTTACAAGTCCTTTGTTAGTAAAAGCTAAATAAGAACCATTGGTTATAACGCCGCAACAGTTAGTAGGTAGGGAGGGAGGTAACTAGCTGCTACCCAGCACTAGCTGACTTAGTTTATTGTTGGCTACTGGCTTTCTTGTATTTCTTAGACCGATGGAGTCCTGCTTAAATTACAAACCCGAGAGAGTCGGAGCTGTAATTGTGGAAGATCTGAGAAAAGATCTCTCTGTGGAATTCTCCAAAATACCCACAGCACAGGTAACATTGCTGGTAGTACCATAGTATTTTATTACACGTGTTTTTACAAGAATTTATTACACATCTACGTCTTTACGCACTGTGCTGGATGTCATTCCAAGGGGGAAAAGCATCATTTCTGTCCCTGTAGGAATCCATCTCGCAGGAGAAGGAACATTTGCAGGTCTATCTCCGGATACGTCCATTAACCTCCACTGAGAGTGATTCTGGTGAATCGCAGGTGCTTAAAAAAAGATTGAAGTGATGAATACAATAGTAAAAGCTACTGAATTGGAATTGCATATGTGATGAGACTTAATATAACCATATTAATAATATTAAATGTATTAATTATATTAAATTATATTTTGTAATCAGCATAATTTTTTTTGTTTGTGCTCTCACTTAACAGGACTGTATTTCAGTCGAACCCACTGAGTCGGTGGTTCTGAAGGCCCCGAGAGCGTCACTAGCGGTCAGGCAAAGTGAGAAACTAGGGCCTCAAGTGGCACAGCGTTTTCAGTTTTCAAAGGTCCAGGACTGCTGTCTTCTCTGAGCACTAAAACTGAATGGGCAGGTTGGGGTTGTGTTTTGGGATGTGCATAATGTGCGTGCTGTGTAAATTCAGTTAATTTTTCAGGTTTATGGTCCTGATACGACACAAAGGGAGATATTTAATGGAACAACGAAAGCACTCGTGAAGAATGTTCTCAACGGAGAAAACTCCCTGGTTTTCACTTACGGCGTTAGCAATGCTGGGAAAACGTTCACGTTTTTAGGTGAGATTTTATTTGTTTGGTGCCTTGTCTCAGCTCTTCTGCAGTGAAACAGACATACAACATACTTTCCCTCTTGATTTTAAGGCCCAGAAGCTGATGGCGGAATTCTGCCGAGGTCACTGCATGTAATCTTTAACAGCACTAAAGGACAAATCTACACGCAGAACAACATTAAACCCCACCGTTGTACAGACTACATAAGACTGACTAAGGATCAGCAGGATGAGGAAGCCACAAAGAAGAAAAACCTTATAAGAAGATTTAAAGAGGTTCAGTATAATAAGATTGTATTGTCTAATTACATATTAATTCATAAAGAATAATTCGGAACAGTTTTTCCTCATTTATCTCTTTCTCATCTAGATTGGTTTGCAAAAAAGCACATGTAGTGCGTCGAATTCTACCTGCAGTTCCATACTGGAAGGCAAGTATTATATAAACTGTTTGCTCGGTCAGTAGAGTTAGTTAGTTCCATGAAATACAGTCGAAATGAATGATGAGCCTTTTCTTTCTGCTTGTGCTAGGCTCCAGTTATAGTGAGCTGGATGAAGAAAGTCTCTGTGTGGAGAAGGATTCTCATATTAAGTTCTCAATATGGGTGTCCTTCTGTGAGATATACAACGAAAACATCCATGACCTCCTTGACATCGCTCCGAGCAGCTCCCAGAGGAGGAGTGTTCTCCGGCTGTGCCAGGATGTCAAAGGCAACACGTTCGTCAGAGGTGACGAGATGGCTTTTCATAGAGGACTCTGACGTTTTATGTCATAAGACAGCATCCTCTTCTGCAGTTCCTCTGCTGGATGTTGGCTGAGTATTTAATAATCAGTAAAAGAGGACAATCATCCATGCATCATTAGGCCCCCATCATCAAAATCAAATCAAAACTCTCTTATTGCTGGTGGTTTCATATTTAAAGTCTTATTTAAATCTTTTGGCAGATCTCACCTGGGTCCATGTAAATAGTACAGATGAAGCCTACAAAATTTTAAAGATTGGAAGGAAGAATCAGAGTTTTTCTTCTACGAAGCTCAACAGTGTTTCAAGCAGAAGGTAATGCTTTTCAGATTCGCCAGTACTGAAATTAATATTCCCACATTGTGAGTGAACATGCAGGCATTTGGTAATATGTAATATGCTCAAGAGAATAACCTTGTTGTCTTCTCAGCCATAGCATTTTTTCCATCCGAATCCTACGACTTGAAGACTTGGGTGTTCCTCGAGTCCAGAACATCAGCGAGTAAGAATCTTCTCTTTTCGTAAAGTCATGACTCTAAGTGGCGACCAAGGGCAGACCTTCACAGCACACGTTACCAGTGGCCTTCTACAGCACCCATTTCAGCACCTCAGGTGTCTTTTGTGAAGTCAAATGATTTTTGTGCATCGCAGTTGTACAGTTGTTCACTTGCAATGCAGGTTCCACGTGAAAAGAAATCCCCTGTCGTGAAGTACAAGTATTCCTGGCTTTCACCGGCTCAGTTT
Source organism: Sternarchorhynchus goeldii (assembly GCA_028565775.1). Lineage (NCBI taxonomy): Eukaryota > Metazoa > Chordata > Actinopteri > Gymnotiformes > Apteronotidae > Sternarchorhynchus > Sternarchorhynchus goeldii. The sequence goes on from JAOXYF010000012.1 coordinate 2,583,127, forward strand.
TGTAAAGTGGCTCTCTTGCTCCTCTAGGTTGTCCCTGTGTGATCTCGCAGGATCAGAGCGATGTGCAAAGACCCATAACAGAGGAGAGCGTTTAAAAGAAGCCGGGAACATCAACACGTCCCTGTTGACTCTGGGGAAGTGCATCAATGGGCTACGGCTGAATCAGACCCAGCCAAAGTGAGTCTACAGCGTCTCTCCTCCCAGACGGATTTAACAGTGGATGATGCGGTGTGTCTGTCTGTGTGTCTTTAGAACATTGTTTGTCTTAAACAGAAGTGATCTGAGTGCCTCCTGCCATTTGTACCATCTCACAGCTGGAATACTTTTAACCTCTACCAGGTACCAGCAGCACATCCCCTTCAGAGAGAGCAAGCTCACTCACTACCTCCAGGGCTTCTTCTGTGGCCGTGGAAATGCCTGCATGATAGTTAACATCAACCAGTGTGCTTCTATGTATGATGAAACCCTGAATGTCCTCAAATTCTCTGCTGTGGCTCAAAAGGTGAGTTAGGCTATTGTGTCGTCTCCCCCCCCCCCCCCCGCCCCCCCCACTACCTGCACACTCGGGTCATCTGGTTCACAGTAACTTGTTGCCTAGCAACATCACTTAAGTGGCTGCAGAATAGCAGATATGTTTCTCGTTAGTTGGTTTAAGGTCTTGTAGGAGCTGTTTTTCTTCGTTTTTGACCTGATGTATAAGGGAGCGAATAATTACACTACAGACTAAAAACATTTGAGTCCTGGAGCACAGGGGCACCACTTTAATGTACCAACATTACAGGCAGCTTAAGATTATTGTACTAATCCTTCAGTATCTAGAAATCAACTGAATGTTTCACTGGTTTTGTTCATCCACTGCAGGTTGTAGTGCTGAACCCAAAACCAGTATTTAGTGTAGTTCCCAAAAAATCTGCTAGAGATGTCTCCATGGTGATCAACAACGTGGACAGGAAAGAGTGGATGAGGAGAAGCACCTTGATTGGGTGGGAGACCAGCCTAGAGGATGTACAGGAAGATGAGGATGATGAAGAGGAGGATGATGATGAGGAGAGCATGGTGGAAAACACTGTCTTAGAAGCTGAAGATCAAGATTTGCATGAGGTGCGACACTGGTGTCTGACTGACAGAATTCTGTTATGTATACTATTTAAGGATTTGTGTTATTTACACTGTATGTAACTGTATTTGTATATTTCAGCTTCACCAGACAATTAAAGAGCTTCAAGAAAGTCTTTCCAATAAAGAAGCAGAAAAATTGGCCATGGAATCTCGCATCCGGGAGGAAGTTACCATGGAGTTTGTGGAGCTGTTTTCTAATATGGAAAAGGATTACAAGTAAAGAACCTTTTTTCATCCTGTCTCAGCACCCTGGCTGTCTCGGTGGTGTTTCGTCACCCGGTACATTTCACGTTTGTTTTTACAGTGAACGTCTTCAGAGAGAGAAAGAAATTGCAGCAGAAAGAGCTGAGAGAAGATTAGAAATTTTTAAGAATTTGCTTAACGAAACTCGCCCAGCTGATGTCACAGGCAGTGTGAGTTCAATAATAATTTGGTCCTTTTACTGGAATTCTTAAAACAAGGCTTGTAAACAACTGCTTTTTTCCCCCCAGTAACCACATCTATTGCATTAGTTTTCTTTTCACACTTGGTCATATGATAGCGGTGTCCTGTTTTTCTCTGTTCGTCAGGAATCCAGGGCAGAATTTCTGGACGGGATGATGGAAGCCATCCAGGGTGACCTGGCTGAGATAAAACGAGACGCCGAGGCAACACAAACGTGTCTGGAGAACGAGGCCAGGTCACCCGGGGTCGTCGTCGGGCAGAAGGTGCGGCTGGACCAGGCGGCGATGGAGCTCCTTGCCGTTAAAACCCAGGGTGCGTTTGTTCACGCCTCCATTTCACCATCTGACTGAGATACTGACGTCGTTTCAGAAACGCGGTGGCGTTTCGACGTCTGATTGAGGTGTCTGTCATTTCAGAAACGGAAGCAGTGCTCACACAATTGCAGGAAGCCAGCGAGCAGCTACTAGAAGCAAACAAGGTTGGTTTCATTCACAGGAGTGGTTTTTACACGTTGTAATAACATTTCTCTGTTTTATTAACGGTTTTCCTCAGAATTATGAGAACCAGGTTCAGAGGTGTCAGGAGCTTATGGCAATTTGCCAAGAGAAAGATGGAATGCTCTCCACGCTGCAGGCTGCTTTGGACCACAATGTTGAGGCTGCTACTGAAGACGTAAGTGCGTATAACTCTGACCAACCTAGGTTGGACATCGAAGTACTGAAAGTGTCGCACAAGAGGCAACCATGCGCTCACTATTTTTGCTACTGTGGTTTTCTTCAGCGGGCCTTTATTGATGGCATTAAAGAGGAAATCCTGCATTATAGAAATAATTGCAAGTGTTTAGCCAACAGTGGCAGAGAGGAGATGAAGGACCAGGAACTTCAACGGCTTGTGCAGATGGTTGAAGAGAAGGATAAGCTTCTAGCTAAGCTCCAACGTGAAGAGGATTTCCTTAAGGAGAACATGAAAAAGCTTACGGATGATCTGACGAAGCAGGCGCAGGTGAATACAAACACCATCTCTATGCTTGAAACGGAGAGAGCAACAACTACCACACTATCAGATGAGAATCGGGCACTTGCCAATAAGCTCACTGAGCTTCAGGAGATGATCGGCGACATGAGGTCCAAGCTGAAAGCCTTAGAAACCAATTTAAGTACTCAGACAAGTGAGGTGGTTAAGCTGTCTGAGGAGCTTCAGACAGCCAATGCTCTTCTCAGGGAAAGTGAAGAAGAACGTCATGAGCAGTCTAGCACAATTGATTCCTTGAAGCTGGAGGCAGAGAACCTGCGAAAGAAGCTCCATGCCCACTCCCAGGAACTTTCTCGGGGACGTGAGTCTGACTGTGCCTTCCGGAAAACCATTGAAGCTCTCCGTAAAGAGTGTGAGGTGGTGGTGACGGCCTCGCAAGAGAAGAGTAGGAGGATTAAGGCTCTGGAGACACAGCTCAACCAGAGCAGAGAGGAGATCTGCCAGCTGGAAAATGCATGCAGGCTGCTTGGCCAAGAGAGGGATGGCCAGATGGAGGCGGAGCTTGCACGTAGAGATGAGGTGGAGAAGAGGATGGAGGCGGAGCTTGCACATAGAGATGAGGTGGAGAAGAGGATGGAGGCGGAGCTTGCACGTAGAGATGAGGTGGAGAAGAGGATGGAGGCGGAGCTTGCACGTAGAGATGAGGTGGAGAAGAGGATGGAGGCAGAGCTTGCACGTAGAGATGAGGAACTCAAGACTAAAGCCCAGGAGATTTTAAAGTAAGCAGTGTGAGATGCAGTGGGAACGTTTCCTTAGATTTAATATATTCTAGTTTATCTTTTGTATCAGATGTATATAAACCGAGGCTGTTGGATATTAGGTGATGGTACACTGTATCAACTGTGTCTCGACAGGCTGGAGAAACCGATGACTGGAGAGCTGGATAAAGTGAGTAGCTTGCATGCTGATCTGGAGCAGAAGGAGGAGTGTCTCTCAGATCTCCAGGCCAAGATATCTCAGGACAGCACGGACGGCGAGCGGCAGAGTGCGGAGGTCGGTGTGCACGGATCTCTGGGTGAGAGCAGAAGGACGGGGCCTTCTCTCCCTAAGGTCACGACCCTGACCGAGGAGGCTGGAGCGCTGCGTCAGAAGCTGGATGCCACAGAGGAGGAGTGGGATGAGGCTGTGAGCGCGCTGAGTAGAGAACAGACCAACTCCAGAGAAAATCTACAATACCAGGACACTCAGCAGGGTAAATGTTTTAACACAAGCTTCTCACAGTGTAGCATTAATTGCATTCATTGTATTATGCTGCATACTACAGTATGTAAAATGGGCAGCAAAGACCTCAGCTGCTGTTGGATCTCTGCTTGTAGTGCTTCAGGCCAAGCAGGAGCTGATTGAGGAGCTCCGCCTGTCTCTGGCTGACGGAGAGAGGGTGCGCTCCGAGCAGGAGCACGCTCTGCAGGCTCAGCTGAAGACGATCGAGTCCCTGACTGAAGGTGTCTGGAGGGCGTCTCGCTTGACACGCACACAGGTTGTTTACCAAATGTGTTCGGAGCTGCTGACATTAGATGGTAATGATGTGCAACCATCTCTCCCAGAGCTGGGGAGGCTGAAGGAGCAGCAGAGAGACGGAGGGAGTGTCTGCAGTCCCGCACCTCACAGGGAGGATGAAGGACGGGGCACTGTGGGACGCCGGACAGTAAGCACAGCTCAGTACTCTTAAGTGTTTATTTCAATCAACAAAAAGAGACAAAGAACAAACGAAAGTTGCCTCCGTAATCGTAGAAAGGTTCCACAGAAGAACAGTCAGCCACTATTACTATGGTAACTGTAACAATAGTAATAATAATTGGGGGTGATTCCTTCTGATGCTCCAGAGAGCCAGAGCGATGGAGAGGAAGTCACAAGGAAAGGTCGTGACCTCCACCAAACCCCAGAAGCCACAGGACAAGGACCAGATGACAGGACATCCAGAGCAAGAGACCCACCACCCAGTGCAGCTCCATGAGGTGCAGCGGGGGGGG
>JAOXYF010000012.1:2608782-2621263 GCA_028565775.1 Sternarchorhynchus goeldii
CGGCCCCCCCCCCCCCCCCCCCCCACAGACCATCATCTGCCAACTGTTAGTATATCAACACAAGTCTTGAGACTTAGACCAGGTTTGGGACCAAGCTTTCAGTATTTACTGATCAACTGTTTATTGGATTGTTAGGCTAATATTAGAGTGCTGATTTGTGACTGTGTGCATCAGTTGTGGTGTTGGCCCATGGCTGGATCATGAACAGAGAGACTACTCCACTTACACCATTTCCTTTTTACCTTTGAGATGTACTTACACTGTAACAAATTATTATTATTTTTTTTATATTTAATCCATATTTTGCAGATTGTATCATTTTATTGATTGTTATATTTGTGGCATTACATTACATTTGTGGTATCGAAGCTTCGCCTGCTCCTCCAGATGGAGCCTGTAAAGGTCTCTTACCTTTCCTTCAAATGCCTTCATCGTTGTTTCACACCTCATGTGAGCCTCACCCCCCTTTTGCTATGACAGTGTCTGCTTTTTGTGTTCTTCCCCAAAGTTATAGAGATGAGCAGCTTCTGCCTGGTCAAGCATGTCCATGTAGGTGCACGTGTTCCTGACTTGGAGCTCTGTAACTGTGAGATGTCTTTGAAGGGTGGAGACTCATGTATAATTGCGGAGGAGGAGTTGAGTGAGATGATCTGAGAGAGGCTCCGGTGGCAGGATAAACATGCCGTCAAACCCCAATGCTGAAGAAGCCGGAAAATCTGGAATTTCTAGTTATTAAGAAATGTTCAAGAGCTCTGTGCTCTGTCCAGAAAGGGGTTTTCTTCCAGGCTTATGTGACCATATCAGAATTATCCCAGAATGTGGTGAGACTTTAAATCTACCTCCCTGTGTATGCAGAATTTTAACACTGCATTGCTGGTCTGTGTTTTACCCATCTGACATGATACACTGACGTGGTATTTTAGGCAAATTTACAGCAGGACATCAAATTATTCATTGTGAATTAAAGTCACAAGGAATATTCCAATAACAAAACTACTTCTCTTGGTAAATAATGAGGGGTGCAGAGGTTGCTGTCCTCTCCCTGACCTCCACCAGCAGCTACCACCAACCACGTAGTGATTTCTGTTCAAACTGTTTGATATTCTGTCATGTAATGCGTTTGCTCTAAGACCTGGATGATGATGAAGGCACTTGGGCCGTGTCCTGAAGGTCCTGTCAGCAGGACACCACACAAGCTCTGTGACGCTGTAGCTCCCTTCCAGCAGATCATTTGCACATCCCCCTCTTCGTTCTTCATGCTCTCAGATTCTCCAGCCTCAGAATTGCCTGTTATGTAGTCAGTGTCCGTTTGGTCCCCGAGCCTCTGGATGTGCACGGCGCTGATCCACCACTGCTGTGCTCGTGTGTTACATCATGCCTTTCACTAACCAACACCAGGCTCTTCACCTGTGTGGTTCTTTATGTTGTAATATTGCATCCAGAAGTCACTTCACCCTGTTAATTGTAAAATTTGCTGAATTAAACTGGTCTATTCATGGTTTTGTGGTTTGGTTTTAATGCGTGTTGGTGCTCTGGGCCACTACAGACTGATATTACTGCAGACAGAAGAGCCACGTGAATACAGGGCAGCGTGAGACGTGGAGGCGTTGAATTAATGTTGAATATGTGCTGTCTGTTGCTCTCACGTCCGTCACTCTCACGTCCGTCACGCTCATGTCTGTCTCTTGAATGTTTGCATTAGCAGCAGCTTCTGTGTTCAAACCAGACGTACTATCTTCTTGTTTTTCTTTTTTGTTAATCAGTTTGATTCTGTTTCTTCTAATCAGGAAATCTCTTGAAAGATTCGACATTACTCACTCCGGACTTGTTTTTCATTGTATTCCTTTTATTATTAGCATTTATAGTTATGAATATGACATACTGAAGATGTGGCCTCAGCTTTGTGCCACATTTAGGCAGGATTGAATTCAGCTACTAACAGAATGCTGCTGTAGTGTAAGGCTCTCTCAGCCACGGCCTCTCTGTGCTGACAGTATCTCTACTGCAGTGTGTTTTGTGTTTACATGTTGAAGTCTATGACATATTTATGTCCTGAGTGGAAAGAAACGCTCATTCCAACCTGAGCTGAAAATCATGTCATGACAACCTTTTTTTCTCTTGTCAGTAAATCTTATGAATACATATTAAATGTGATAATTCTGCAAACAGGGTGAGATTGTCTGTGGTTTTGTGTGTGTGAGGATGGGCAAAGAATATTTATCTTTAAAGAAATCAAATGTAACCATGAAAATATATAGTACTGTTTTTATGTGTATATTTATGTATATACCTAAGTATGAGTGTACACATACTGTTAGGTATACCTATTCAACTGCTCATTAATGCAAACATCTAATCAGCCAATCACATGGCAGCAATTCAGTGCACTTAGGTATGTAGACATGATCGACCTACTGAAGTTCTAACTGAGCATCAGATTGATGGAAGATGATTAAAGTGACTTTGAACGTGACATGATTGTTGGTGCTAGACAGGCTTTTTTGGCGAAAATGCCTGAGTGATACCAGAGGTCAGAGGAGCATGGCCTGACTTGTTTGAGCTGAAAGAAAGACTAACTCAAATACCCACTTTTCACAACCAAGGCAGCAGTAACTCAAATTACTACTTGTTACAACCAAGGCAACAGTAACCCAAATAACCACTTGTAACATCCAAAGCAGCAGTAACTCAAATAACCACTTTTCACAACCAAGGCAGCAGTAACTCAAATTACGACTTGTTACAACCAAGGCAACAGTAACTCAAATAACCACTTGCAAAAACCAGGGCATGCAGAAGAACATCTCTGAAAGCATCTTGAACCTTGAACTAGATGAGCTACAGCAGCAGAAGACACACCAGGTGATTCTTCAGTCCAGGCAAATGAGACTACAGTTTGCTCAGGATCCATCCTGTCTTGTGTCGACTGTTCAGGCTAGAAGCGGTAATTTAATGGTATGGGGGATATTTCCTTGACACACTTTGGGTTCCTTAATATCAGTTGAGCATCGTTTAAATGCCAGTGGACCTGAGTATTGTTGCTGATCATCTCCATCCTTGTATGACCACAGTGTACTCACATGCCATATCACAAAGCTTAAATCAACTCAAACACGATCAAGTTCGCTGTACTCAAATCAACTCAAACATGAGAAGTCCTCTGTATTCAAATCAACTCAAACACGACAGAGTTCCCTGTACTCAGCTCAAACATGAAGGAGTCCTCTATACTCAAATAAACTCAAACATGACCGAGTTCCCTGTACTCAAATGGCCTCCACAGTCACCAGATCTAAATCCATTAGAGCACCTTTGGGAATGGGAGGTGGAATGGGAGATTAATATTATGTATGCACATCTGACAAATCTACAGCAAGTGCATGGTGTTAATATGGACCAAGATCTTTGAGGAATGTTGAATCTGCCATGAAGAATTAAGGCAGACAAAAGTGGGTTCAACACATTACTAACCAGATGAACCTGGTAAAGTGGTCTGTGAATGCGTATGCAGTACATCAAAACACCTTATTCAGAGTCCCTACTCAACAAAGATATTAATCTTACAAAACTGATATGGATGTCATGAGTAGCCAGTCCAAATAGAAAAATAAATCATTTAAATGCTGTCATGGCAGTCAATTAAGTTTCCACAAATGTTTCTCAATTTGTCTTAAATGTTTCTCAATTAGTATATGAACACAAATGTAAATAATTACAATCTTTTATTCACTTTTATTAAAACATGTTATAACTATTATATTACATTCAGTTAATATTGTTTTTGTTCTTGTTCTTTTACCATTGTACATCGGCAAAGTTCAAGTGAATCAGACACAGAGGAGCGACTTCCCACGATACTCTTCTATGCGTAAATGCGTAATTACTTGCGACGTGTTTGGGGAGTGGAAAAAAACTCACTAAGCTCATTGGTTCCGCACCAAGCACGCGCTTTTACGCGCAATGGTCAGGATGTTCTCGGAGCTGAAAAGTTGGCCGCCGGGCAAACTTAGAATGGTGGTAAACGAGTTTTGGATCCGCAGATTCAGTACAATATAACAAAATACGATGTGTTGACTTTAGGTTGCTGTAGGTGCGCCTGATAGACCCAATGAGGAATACGCGGACCGTAACTACAGAAGGCGACATTTAGGAATGGTAAATATACTGACTTTTCTTGTCATAACAACATATGTAAAACTAAATCTTGCGAAATCCGGAACAAACAGATGTTATTATGAAAACAACAATAGGTAAACAAAGAAATAAACACTTGATAGTGAACTCTGTAACTTGTTTGTACATGTAACTAACGATAATATTTTGGCAATTATTTAAACCTTATTAAATACTGATATAAACCGTATTAAATACTAACATAGGCAAAAGTTTTCATTCATGGTAAAACAAAACCATTATGCAAACACATTATGGATTATATAAGATATTTCTTAAGATTGAAAAGTTTTAAATGGGGCGGGGGGTACATTGAATAGACCTTCTAAGTTACTATATCAGTTTATAGCAAGTCGTAGCTTGTCGCCTAATTTAAGACTTTAGATGCAGCTTTCGTCATCCATGCTGCATTCCTGATTTGGCAAAAAAATTACCTGCGCTGCTGAAAATTCAGTGTCCATAAAGTAGACAAGCACATCTGAATGTGAAATGATCTCATTACAAAGAGGAAATGCCTTTTAAAAACTATTAAGATCATCCTGACGTAACAAAGTCGCAAGGATATACATCCTCATAGGTATGCAAAGGTATACAAAAGAGGCTTGCGAAGTTGGAGGCAGGCTAGACGGCAGGTCACATAGATATAATACAAAAAATGTAAAAAAAAAAAATGCGGAGATTTAAAATTAAAAACAAGACAAATTATTTAAATAATTGTATTTAATTATTCAGGATAACACACAGAACAAGAACTAAAGCTGTAGTTTTCAGAAAGTCAGTGCTTTCTGCTGAGGGAGCTTGCTGTCTGCTAAACTCTGCCCTTTATCCACAAGAACAAAATATTTTAATTGATTATCAATGTGTTTGCTTGTGTATGCTGGAGGTGGAAAGAGAGCAGTCAGTAATGAGCAGCCGTGACTCCCCCAAGCAGCCCCATGTTTTTCCAGGAACAGCATAGTTAAGCATTTAAGCAGGTCTCAGCTTTTTTCAGTGTAGCGGTGGGGGTGAGAGACAGCAGTGTCTGGAGTTAGCACCGACCCTGGGCTCGTAAACACCTCATCTGATGAGGTTACACTTCCTCAGAAAGCACCACCCCTCCCCCTCCCCAAGACCCTGCCCCACCACCAACTGCCTGCTTGAGAAAATAATAGTGTGGGAAGGCTTGGATGTTGTAGAATGTGCCCTGAGGATGTCTCATCTCCACCAGGTAGCTCCTCTGTTAGGAGGGACACTGTGCCTGTTAAAGTTTCTGCTTGATCTCTTACTTATTCTTGCTTGATTGCTGGCATGTGTCATCCTGCGCTGCAGCCCACCCCACCGCAAGAAACACACCCCACCGCAAGAAACACACCCAAACGCAAGAAACACACTCCACCGCAAGAAACACCCAAACACAAGAAACACACCCCACCGCAAGAAACACACCCAAACGCAAGAAACACACCCCACCGCAAGAAACACACCCAAACGCAAGAAACACATTCCACCGCAAGAAACACCCAAACGCAAGAAACACACTCCACCGCAAGAAACACACCCAAACGCAAGAAACACACTCCACGGAACTCCATGACCAGTGGAGGCACAGTGTGAAGATTGTGTGCGCGTGTGTGTGTGTATGTGTGTGTTTGTATGTGTGTGTTTGTTTGGGACGCACTACTAAAGCTGAAGAAGAACTGGGGTAGGCCGCAGCGTTAATGGCTGAGAAGGCGGGAGCGCCCCCTCTGGATGGAGGCTGGGGCTGGATGATCGTGGCTGGCTGCTTCCTGGTCACTGTCTGCACACGCGCCGTAACGAGGTACACCATGTTTGGGCTGTGTAACCAGCTCTGTCTGACTGATCACTTTTATTGCTTCATTTCCATAACACCACAGTATTGCTTCTAGATTCTGTCTCTTCATGTTTGACTTTTTTTTCAGTGCAGTCAAGAACACTGTAAATGCTGGGAAGTGTAGGAAAGATGTTTTATGTTAAACACCCATAAACTTCAGAGTTATTATTTAGTTATTAAACTTAGCAAGTATTACTATTCAATATTGTGAATTATTCAGTAACACTGAAACTGATATATAGGATTGTAGTTACAAGAGTGAGTATCCAGAGCCTGGACTCCCCACTTGGAGTCTTGGAGCAGAAGGATTTAAGGTTGCCTGCTTGTTCCATGTATAGTAAAATGATGTTTAAAACACAGACATATTCCATGCAGGGACCATGCTCACACTATATTTAGGGCTGAGAATCGCTGAAAGCAAATCCACTGGTTTACTAAGTGACAACAGGTACAGAGCATTTCATGTCCCAGATCTCTCAGTTCAGGTTTCATTTGACACGCTGGTAAACAACTTGGCAAGCCCTCAAATGAGGACCCAGACTCAAGACCAGTGTGAGGGGCAGCAGTTCACTGTCCACCACTAATTACTAAGAATTTTTCACATGGTGTTTTTAATGTTTAGTTTATGTTTAGAGTGGAGTTAAATATTAGGTCTTGTGAACTGCTGTTTATCTTAATCCCATGATAGAAAGTAGAGATGTTAAAACATTGTTACCTATTCATTGTCCAAGAACATTAGATGAAATTAAAGATTGTTTCTCAACTACATAATCTTATCAGGACTTTGTCTGGTTTGTAGATATTAGTGTCATTCAGCTTGTGAACGTGCCAGGAGGAAAAAGTGGTGTGATCAGATCCCTACAGAACCATGCAGAACCATGCAGAACCACACAGAACTGATCAGGACTGATCAGAACCATGCATAACCAAGCAGAACTGTGTAGAACTCATCAAATTGCTCAGAACCATGCAGAACCACACTTTGTTGAAAGTGGAGAAGTGTCATGGTGTATGATTAACTCCTTGTACACGCGACCTCTCACCTTTGGTAACAAAGACCCTGAACATCTAAGTGATCATCGTCCACTGGACTCCTGTGAGCCTCCACAACTCCTGCAGAGAAACATGGCAATAAACCACCTGCATGAATCAAAACTCTCCTTATAGGTGGAAGAGCAGGTGTTATGTGGAATATGAGGTTTCTTTCTTTCTTCCACTGCAGGTTCTTTAGTGTTGCGCATGTTTGAGGGTTCAGCCCCTGGCCACCTGCTTGAATCCTTTAACCTGTATCTGTTCTGAGCAGCACTGAGGTCACAGCATTCAGGCTGATTCATTCAGACAGAAGGATGTCTCTCCCTCCGAGGGCCCTCGTCTGTACTGCGTGTGGCCACTGATTGAGCATGTCGTTGGCTGTTACAGTCACTCCAGGTGCTCTGACCCTGGTCCCCTGCCTGGTACTTCCTCTCTGTTTGTTCAGGTGCATGCGGACATGTGCCTCTTTCCCCCTCCCTCAGCTTAGAATATCCCACAAACCTCAGCTTAGCACAACTCAGTTCAGCACAGCTCAGCTCAGCTCAGTTCAGTACAGCTCAGTTCAGTACAGCTTATCGCATATCATGTTCCACAGTGCATATAACACTGCACTGTGTGAGTGTGTACACAACACTGCACTGTGTGAGTGTGTACACAACACTGCACTGCGTGAGTGTGTACACAACACTGCACTGCGTGAGTGTGTACACAACACTGCATTGCGTGAGTGTGTACACAACACTGCACTGCGTGAGTGTGTACACATACAGTGATTCATGTTGGGTTTGTAATGATAAATGGTTTTTTGTCTTTCCCAGATGCATCTCCATCTTCTTTGTTGAATTTCAAATGCATTTTTCACGTGATTACTCTGGAACTGCATGGATCCATTCATTAGTAGACTGCACCACCATGCTCTGTGGTACGTGATCATTCCCTGCAACTTACTGACTGGAGCTCAAACTTGAACTGCCTGATTCTGTATGTAGTAAATGTCACCTGCCTTTTCTTCATCTCAAGAGAAGCAGCTCCTCATTGGGCACTGGGGATGAATTCTTTACACATGTGTTTCTCCCTGACATAAAACCACAACATCTCAGCTGTACATGTGTATGAAACCAGAACATCTCAGCTTCCATATATTTTGACATAATACCATGCACACCACTGGTTTTTATTTTGGTAACATGCATAATTTTGCTAGAGAAGCAGAGTCTTTCTGGTTGAATAAGACTCCAAAGAGCTGAAGTCTGCAGGAAGTGTGAAACCACTCAACCCCACACTCCCAACCCCCATTCAACCTCCCCCTCCCCAAAGTCATCAGCTCACAGCAAGGACCTCGTGTGCACAAGCACCTCGTGTGCAAGCCAGTGTCTCAACAGCTTGCTCTGAAACAGCAGGCCTGCTTAGTCTGCTGTCACGGCAACAGCAAACGTGTTTGGGGAAGATCCTCTGAAGATCCTCTGAAGATCCTCTGAAGGACTGTGTGACTCAGGAGAAGCTGTGGCTTATAAAAATAAAATGTGGAAGATCATGAGCCCAGAAATTCAGGAATTTTGCAGCTATTTCATAAAACCTTGCAGTAGTGGGTGAACTTGTTGATGCCTTGACTCTCTTATCACAAACACTTCAGCGTTCAAAGAACATATCCGAAATGAATTATTAGTGAATCGGTTATTTTAAATCAGTCATTTAAAAGTAACTATGTTCATAATGTCAACTGTGTCAACTGTGATTAAAATGTAAAAAGCATTATTTATTTTGATGTTTTTAGATTAATTTGATATTTATTTAGTTTTTTTGTAATTTTGAAATTCTTAATTTAAATCTGGTGTTTCATGTGTAGCTCCGCTGGGCAGTTTCATCGGTACTCAGCTCTCATGTCGCGTGGCTGTGATACTCGGAGGGTTTCTCTCCTCCATCGGTTTGGTGTTGAGCTCCTTCGCCACTAGTCTGGAGTACCTCTACCTCACTCTGGGAGTCTTAACCGGTTTGGCAACACACATTAAAACATTGACTAAAAAACCTCCATTTGACTAATTTAAAAATAACTGTCACTGAAACCAAGAAATAGTTCCTGTTAGTTAAATGGGGTTCCTCTTAATTAAGTGGAGTTTGATGACTAGCAGTCTCATGTGTTGTTTTGTTCTTCACAGGGCTTGGTTTTGCTCTCTGTTACACGCCAGCCATCGCTATGGTAGGACTTTACTTCTGCGAGCGCAAGGCGTTGGCGTACGGCATCTCCATGTCCGGCAGTGGCATTGGGACGTTTGTCCTTGCTCCTGTGGTGCAGCTGCTGATCGATCACTACTCCTGGCGCGGGGCCCTCCTCATCCTGGGAGGCCTGGTGGCAAACCTGTGCGTGTGCGGCGCCCTCTTACGGCCCATCACCTTGGCGACAGACAAGGCCCGCCCTCTGCCCCTCGACTCTGAATGCGGGTGCGGAGCCGGTGCCGCGAGGCCTGACAGACCGGAGCAGACGGGGTCCGGCGAGACCTGCTCCCCACGCACCACACGGGAGTACCACTTCCTGCTCATGCCCGACTTCCTGGCCCTGGCTGGGTCTTTCCTGTTCCTGGCCAGCGGCTGCAGTCTGCCGTTCGTGTACCTGGTGCCCTACGCGCTGGACGTGGGCATCACCCACCAGCACGCCGCTTTCCTCATGTCCATATTAGGGGTCGTTGACATCATCGGTAACATCACGTTCGGCTGGCTCACCGACAGGAGGTAGGACTAGTTTTATAATGATGAAGGATTGTTAGGACTAGTTTTATAATGATGAAGGACTAGATGAAGAATATTTTGTTCCTATATCATGTCCAGTTTCCATGGTTATCTTTTTCCTTTAATTAACATTAAAACAATGCGTTAAGAGTACATTTAAAAAGCTGTTGAGCCTTAGCTTCCACCGACAGTTGTGAGACTAGCAAGCCTCAGACTGGTAGTGTGGAGACGTGACCCCTACCAGGTGTCCAGAGGTCACTCTCTCCTGTCCCGCCCAGGTGCCTGAAAAAGTACAGAGGTGTGTGTTATATGGTCGCCGTGGCAATGGAAGGCCTCTGCTGCTTCGCCGTGCCTCTCCTGCGGACGTTCAGCCTGCTGGTGCCCTTCTCCGTGCTCTACGGTTACTTTGACGGTGCTTATGTGGCACTCATTCCCGTGGTGACGTCCGATGTAGTTGGAGGGACATACCTCTCCTCTGCCCTTGGGGTGGTATATTTCCTACACGCACTTCCATACCTGGTCAGCCCCCCAATCGGAGGTGAGTGCAGCAAGGTTCGGCCGTGCTTCTCTAACAGTTTAAGGTTCAGCTGTGCTCCTCTAACAGTTCAAGGTTCAGCTGTGTTCCTCTAACAGTTCAAGGTTCAGCCATGCTTCTCTAACAGTTCAAGGTTCAGCTGTGCCCCTCTAACAGTTCATGGTTCATCTGTGTTTCTTTAACACTTCAAGGTTCAGCTGTGCCCCTCTAACAGTTCAAGGCGAGGCCTCAAGTCAAATGTATTTAGTTTGCTGAACTTTTGGTGCTGTGCCACTGGTAAATAAGTGACACCTCACCACAGTTGAGTGGAGCAGCATAGCTACATCAGCTGTGTTTGCCTTCACTCTGTACTGATGCATGTTCTGCTTATTTCTGTGTGGCCCAGGATGGCTGGTAGACTCCACAGGCACCTACACCGCAACTTTCCTCCTCAGTGGCTCTGCCCTGATCTCCAGCGCCCTGCTGTTGGCCTCCGTCACTGCTGTGCGCCGTTGCCAGGGGAACAGGCGAGGCTCGGGACATGCACAGGAACAATAGGAAGCACAACAGTCAGACTTTTTTATGACCACTAACAGGGACCTACTGATTATAAATCCAGCCAAATTATAGCACCAAACCTGGTACTTGTATTACTTTTCCCACTTTTTTTAAATATAAAACATCAGGTATTTTAACTGATTTTATGAAAAATCATTGTAGCATCACCATCACACTTTACAGCCGTGTTTGCTAATGTGCCTCTTTCGAGTGTTCTGTCCAAAAACATTTCTCCATTGTGGGACTAATAAAGGATTATCTTATCTCATCTAAGATGTGAATGAAAACCTTGAGGCAGAAATGCTGAGGTAATTTTGGTGCTCATCACATTTTGTTTGGCGTTTGATTGACATTGACTCAAATTTGTTACATTAACTCGGGAATGTGGCATTTCAGTTTGCACTATAATGTTAAATCATTTATCTGTATCCGTGGAACAAAATCAGAGGTTTTAAGACAAGGGGTATTTTTACAACAAGCCAACACCAATAACTCACCAGAAGAGGGCAGTGTTTGATAATGTATGTTTATTTTGGTATGTTTTGAAGGATTAGGATTTTTTGACGCTGTCAAATGCAAGATGATCAAATATGCCACACTTGGAATACGATTTGTGTTAACGGAATTTTGTATATAAACCATTAGTTTTCTGTTTTTTTCATGAAATAAAAAAACGTTTAAAAGATAACTTACAGTAAATATACTTTATGTAACAAACTTGTTTTTTTAGTATTCACTTTTTAGCAGATCCTTATAGAGAACTGATACGGACTCCACGAAACCACGCAAAAGGTGCACTTATTAAAAAGACGGAATTAACAATACAGTCAAATAAAGAGAAACGCTGGCTGTGAGAACAATAAACATGCGAGTCTGTAGACGCGAGGCTGCAGTCTCAGTCTTTCTCAGCACACAGCGACACTCGAGCCCACGCGGGTAGCTAGCTACACGAGCTCAGGCGTGACGAAAAACAAACCAGAAAAGGCAACTGCCTGAGTCTGATCCCTCACCTGTTCTTATCGCATCAGCCCTGCCCCAAACTAGTATGTTACCTTGAGGTATCATCTTACATCATTATTAAAACATTGTTGAAAAATATTTTAACATGTAACACACATTACTTATATGTATACGCATATAAACAACATGCTAATCTCTTCTTTTCCACAATAACACGTAACCTTTCGCCTCGTCTGTGGATCCCGAGCATCCGTGGAACACTGACTCCAGCTGCAAGAGCAACTCTTGAGCTCAGAGCTCATCTTAACAACACATTAAGAACAGTGGAAAGATCTCCACTGAATATAAATAAATCATGTGGACAGTGCGGATGTCTACAAAACAAATCCATTTTACACTGAACATTCCTGACAACACATAGTTTTATGATCTCGTTTCCCCTCTCTCTCTTCACCTCCTACTTGGTTGAGCTACTCATGGTACATTTTAGTCTCCAGGAGATTCCAGAGATCCAGATTCTTGACCCATGATCTGCTGATCTGCCTGATCCACCCTGATGCCCTTCCTCTGCTTGAGTCTCACCAAATGAACATCACTCACTGCTGCTAATGGATAAGTTCAAGTTCAAGTTCAAGTTTATTTATTTTTATAGCGCTTTTAACAACAGACGTTGTCTCAAAGCAGCTTTA
>JAOXYF010000012.1:2636446-2670155 GCA_028565775.1 Sternarchorhynchus goeldii
ACAGGACAGATCACCAATCCCACCCACTCTAGCCTGTTAGATTCAGGACACAGGACAGATCACCAATCCCACCCACTCTAGCCTGTTAGATTCAGGACACAGGACAGATCACCAATCCCACCCACTTTGGTTTTCTTTCTGAAATGCAGTGATGCTGTAACACTGTAATTCTGAAATGCAGTGATTCTGTAATACTCTAACAGTTATGTTGTAATACCAAAATGAAGTAATGCTGTAATACTGTAATGGAGTAATGCAGTGATGCAGTGATGCAGTGATGTCTTTTGGGAGACCTTGGTGGCTGACATTTTAACCAAAGCCTGTTTGTTTTAGGTCATCATAGTTAGAGACATGTGAAATCTCATCTAACCCTAAGTGTGTGTCACTGTTCACTGCTCAGCCAGGCATAATCACTAATTACTGAATTCTCTCTGCTGAACTGGTGCTTTGTTACCACTGCTTTATAATCTTTTCACAATGTTTACACTCCATCATTTATCATTTATTTTACACTGTGTCCTCCAGCAGATGTATTTTACACTGTGGTAAGAAGTTGTAGTTTAGTTGCAATGAGGTCATCACAGACCGGAAATAGCTATGTGTGGTGAAACTCATTAAAAGCTCATCTGCAAGCAGGGCTGCTATGTTAACCAGATCTTCCACAGAAAAAATGAAATGTGCTAATTTCCAGAAAAGCAGATCTATGAAGACAACTGATGCATCGCAGAAGACCAAACCTGAGTCAGCAGCAATAGTGAAACCAAGTGTTCCAGCTAATATAACTGACAGGAAATGAAATTAAAATTGATTGAGTGGACTTGAAACATTTGAATTATCAACTTTCCAAAGATGTAATTTTGCTAACTAGTTGTTATTGTTTTAAGGGACTAAAATAAAAGCTTTTAAAATTACATACTTTCAACTGGAAAATGCAGCGCAATAATGCTGTAAAATAAGCTTTATTAAATATCAGTGAAAATGTTACATTTTCTGTTCATTCCATTTATCTTTTCATTGATGTTGTTTAACACTTTTATCCAGAGCAACTTAAATACATCTGAATACATCGTACAATACAGCTACATGACTGTATATATTTGAATACATCGTACAACACAGCTGACTGTATACATGTTGAAGGTTAAGGATCTTTGCTCATGGCTCAAACAGCAGCACCATGACCTTTCTGATTATTAGCTGAGTACCTTTAACCTCTGACCTACAACTTCATAGTATCCATTTCTCCATGTGCAGTTTGAACTTCTGTTTGCAAAACTCATAATAGCAGCCTGTACTGCTACATACAGTGACTCATGTTTAGCAGGAGAGACAGACCAGGTGTGTGAAACTGTTCACCTCTCAGGAAAGACAGACCAGGTGTGTGAAACTGTTCACCTCTCAGGAAAGACAGACCAGGTGTGTGAAACTGTTCACCTCTCAGCATCAATCGGATATCAATCAGATATCAATCAGATATCAGTCACTACATTAGCTACTGAATTCCTCAGTTCACAAAAAAAACCCCTCCAAACAACTTGTTGTTTAAAGTGTATGGACTAGCACTAATAAAAACAAATGTAAACTAATTTGCTTGATTGTTCATGACAGTATTGCCACAATTTAATAGTTACATTTATTGAAGTATTTAGTGATGTACTAGTAATGGCACTGGTACCACACACTGGTACTACACACTGGTACTACAATGGTACTACACACTGGTAATACACTGGTACTACACACTGGTAATACACTGGTACTACACACTGGTACCACACACTGGTAATACAATGGTACTACACACTGGTAATACACTTGTACTACACACTGGTACTACACACTGGTAATACACTGGTACTACACACTGGTAATACACTGGTACTACACGCTGGTACCACACACTGGTACTACACTGGTACTACACACTGGTACCTCAAAAAAACTGAACACAAAAATCACAGTACTAGAAATAAATAAATTCTTTCATCATATTTGAACAAGTTTATTAATTTTTCATGTTTATTCATTTTTCAAGTCTAATATATCAGTGCCATTGTATTTTTCAAGCTTCTAGAGTGATGAGACACTGACATCTTTAAAACCTAACTGGACTGTTCCAATAAAATCTATGCATGAAATCTAGTCTATTTCAGTGGAAGCTACATGGGTTGAACATGTTCAGGCAGAAGAAGCAACATGTTGCTGCAACACCCAGACTGAACCATTCAGACACTTTTCTCACTCTCTCATTCTCTCTCTCACTCTCACTCTTACCCTCTCACTTTCTCTCTCTCACTCTCTTCTATTATTCTCTGTATCTCTCTCTCTCACTAAAATTAATCCCGTGGGATTTCATCCTTGCCCAGGGAAGGGCAGGTTCCCTCTTCAGACTTGGACCTCCCAATGTTTCGTCCTCATTCTCACCCAGGAAGTTCATTCTTGCCACCATTATCTTTGGCTTTTGCTCAATTATATATTTGACTTTGACTTAGTACTGCTTAAGTGTTTCTCTATATCACCGGCTGTTGCGCAATATTTTACCAGTGAATTCGTCATAGGCAAGTCTGGTGTTGCTTGGAATGCCTGACCCATTCTAAACTTTTGATAAAGGAACTTATTAAATGAGAGTTGATACTGACTCAGCTAAAATGATATAGTTTAATAATGTGTGCAGAACAAAGTGCTTCAGTACACAAAGATGGCTGGGTTAGGGTTAGGGTTAGGGTTTGGGTTTGGTTTAGGATGGGTTTGGGTCAGTATGCAAAGTTTAATAGAGCCAAAACTGTAATAAAAAACTAACGTGTGCCAACGTCCAAAAAGACACGCAAAACAGAATAAAAACCCAGAAGACAAAAAAACAAAACAAAGAGAACTATACTGGGAACAATAGCTCAGATTTACACCAGATTATGCAGTTCATCGCAATGCCCCTAACCTGGGAAGACCTCTGTATTGTCAGATGAAAATGGAGGGCGTAGTCGCGAGCCGAGTGCATTGTTGTCTTTCCGCGAGGGGACTTCACATGAACGAGAGCCGCGTGCACACATGGCAGAGTGCTGGTTGAACAAAGCGGGTTTTTCCCTCTAATGACTCACTATAAATCACTTTCACTTCCTTCTATTGCCGTTTAAAGCAGCCCGACGGATTGACAGCACATGTACTATTGCGATGCCGCGCAAATTTAGACCCAGAAGAACAGGGACCTAATGTTTGCGTCATCACGGTGACTACAGAGCCATCAACTATGCCTCCTAAAACTACCCGCTTACTGTGTTACTTCCACGTGAAGTCCTCTGTGATGAGGTCATCTCCCGACCGTCCTGATCTATGGTATGGAGACAGAAACACGAAAGGGAAAGTCCCAGATTTTCAATTCAAGGTTATACTGTGATGCAACAGCTAGATGACATCAGGCAATAGGAACTGCTCAGCGCTACCTTCACTCAGCGCTGTCCTGATTCAAATATAGAAAGAGAAATGTGTAGTTTCCAGGATTATTTTCTTTTCGCTTTCTCATACGTTTTACTCTTTACGTCTACCAGTGCATGCTTATTATTATTAGTGCATATTATTATTATTATTATTATTATTATTATTATTATTATTATTATTATTATTATTATCTTGTGTGATTTATTGTCAAGCTCTGCTGTTGACAGACTTCTTGATATTAATAGGTAATATGCTGAATTAATAGCTAATTATCTGCATATAGTATCATGTATTCTATTTTAATTACTGTATGGTGACAACATGCCACTTCACATCACCAGCAATGTGGTAAAGATTAGAGATTTAAACTGTACTTGGCTATAAGTGCCTATAAAAAAAATATGCATTTTTTTAAAAACCAAATTGAATCCAAATTGAATGCATGGGCTAAACTGCCAAACAGTCCGTTCTGATCACGAGCTGTTATGCCTTTTTTAGCAGATGAGGTTTGCTGGAGGTTTTTAACTGATTTTTGTTTTTATCTGTAAAGCACGTCAGAATCCAAAGGCTTATTACAATCAGAATACATTGATTTTCATGTTAATAATCATATTGTTTAAATACAATTTGACATACAACCTACATAACATCTGTGAAGCAACCAGTTCAACCAATAATAAATAAGAGATGCACCCCATTCATCCCACTGACCTATTTAAGAAATAATTCAAAAATAATTATCTTTCTGGAAAATACCACTTCAAACCACCAACATTAATAGCACAAGTCTAAAGTTCCAGATCAGAAAACAGCAGAACAGGGGAATTTTCCATTCTGTGATAGAAATAGATTTTAGTTTGATAACTGGCCACTGGGGGGCAAAAGACCATGATAATAAAGAGGCGGTGGGTAATGAGTCACAGGCGGAATGGAAAGAACCAGTTTATGATGATGGTGATGAGTCATAGGCTCGAGGCCTGTGTTGAACCTGTGTGCATTCAGGCGGAAAAATGTTTGGATTTCGGATTGGATATTTCTGTAATCTAAATCAACTGAATGAATATATATTTGGCAATTTGCACAGCCAGGGTTTTACATTCAGGGGATGTCGGCCTTCATAATAACTTAAACTATTCTCTGGCTCTCACTTTTGTACAAATGATTATTCACGATGCCCTCTAGCGCCCCCTACACGACTCAAACAGGTAGTGATTAGCAGCACAAATTCGCTGACATTGATGAGATACTTCAGTGTCTTATCACAGACTGTATTGTGTAAAAAGTCCTTTGTTGTTTTGCCTTAAAATATGTAACCATCAAGTTAACTGAACTTCAAAAAAATATTTTTAACAAAAAATGATTGTTATTACCTTATTATTTGAAGTTCACATTGAACAAATGTTATTCAGAAAATAAAGATAGAGAATGAAAGTTAGAGGAAGAATGATAGAGATCCACAGAAATGCTCACGCGTTGCCCTCAGTGGTCATAAAGCATTCCAGAGGCTCTGAGGAGATGTTTGTTGATGCTAACCATCCAATCAGACCTACGCTAACCGTCCAATCAGACCTGCGCTGGATGAGTCCTTAAGGAGCCCAGCTTCCTTGCCATTTTCGGTCAAAGCACATGCCAAAAGAGCAGAGGTTCACCCAGCAGCCAGTAGCAAACAAAGCTTGAGCCCATGCTCCTGCTCTCCTGGAGAGAGTGTTGCCCTTCTACCCATTCAGAGAATGGGCATCGGCCTGGATTTAAGACATCACTGACCCCCAGTTAGGTCCCGTAGGTTCTGCAAAAACAAAAAGTTTGTAAAACTTGAGGTTGATTGTAATGTGATGTTTTAGAGATCAGTGTCTGTTTATCCTCCAGTTCACTACCTTCCACCATCGAAGCTGCTTAAGCACAGCTGGATAAAATCATGCAGCCAGATCTGAAATATGTGCCCTGTACATTTGAACACATGACCTGCTAAATGTGGGTTACAGAGAGCTTAAATTACACCAGTGGCCCTGTGCACTGGAGTCTCTGTTCTCCCACATTCATCCCACATCCAGCTAGTTCTACTCATGAAATGATCATGCATTTATCTAGGTGTGCCAGAGTCACTGAAGCCTAATGGTGTGCGTGTTGGGGTATTGTGTGTGGGGGTGTTGACAGTTGGAGCTGCTGTGAGTGCACAAGGAGAAGAACCGTCAGAAGGAGCTACGGCCCAGACTGAACCACGGCAACCCACATACTAAAGGAACATCTCAGATGGAAATATACAATTACAGTCAAGCCAAGGAAGAGCCCATCCACAGGTGGTGAAACCTAACACCTCCCATCCTAAGATAAACTACACACCTACACAGAGAGAAATCCATGTTTCCCTCCATGTTTCTTGGTGCTGGACTGTCCTTGTTCCAGGCCGCTCCTTGCGTGGAGTTTGTTCTCGTTGTCCGTGCCAGGACACGCCTACCACGTCTCCCCTTATTTACCCAATAGCTCCTTTTTTGGTGTGGCATTAAAGGCCGATGGTGGGGTGGGGAAAACTGCAGCGTTTCCTCTACAGTGGACCACTCATGCACACACACACACACACACACACACACACTCACACACACTAGAGAATGTGTTTACAGGAGAGAGAGAGCTGAACTTGGCCATCCAAAGGCAAGAATGTGTCCAAAAAAGAAATAGGCTGGTCCTGAGTGAGGGACACGTCAGCAACAAGCACGGTAACATCTGCTCACATTCTTCTTGGTCTTAATTATTTTTGTTGCTTCTGTTGTTATCAGTATATTTGTTAGTCATGGTAGCAGTGGAGAAATGTTCCTCCTGACTGCATGTTCGCTATCAGAGATCTAATCCTTTACATTCCTTACATGGTTCTCTAGTTTCACATTTTTTATATTGCTTAAACTGCACATGGGGTATCACAGATACCAAAAACACGGAGAAATCAGATTCACTTTAGCTCCAGGCTCGAGGATTTGAGCACTAGGTGGAGATGAGTACTGGGTGGAGGTGATTAATGGTTGGAGCTGAGCACAGAGGTCAAGGTGAGTACTTGATGGAAGTAAGTATTTGGTGGAGGTGAGTATTGAGTGCAGGTAAGTATTTGGTGGAGGTGAGTATTGAGTGCAGGTGAGTATTGGGTGAAGGTGAGTATTGAGTGGAGGTAAGTATTGGGTGGAGGTGAGTACTGGATGGAGATGAGTGTTTTGTGGAGGTGAGTATTAGGTGAAGGTGAGTATTGGGTGGAGGTGAGTATTGGGTGAAGGTGAGTACTGCCCAGTGGTGAAGGTGGTGCTTTGTGAAGAGGAGGATAAGGGCCTATGCTTACATGCTTGCTGCAAACGTTTCCTTTCAGCTTTACACACACGTTCTTTACACACACATTCTTTTCACACACATTCTTTACACACACGTTCTTTACACACACACGTTCTTTTCATACACGTTCATTACACACACATTCTTTACACACGTGTGTTGTATGAATGGACAAAAACGAAGAGGATCCTGCCCATACACCTTTTCATTCCTGACACATTTTCCAGAGCGATTTCAACAACAGGAGGAGTGTGTTTCACATCTGCTCATTGTTTCAGGTGATGTCACTGTACATTGCATCTTTTGCCATACCAGGAAATAAAGACACTTTGCCATGTCTGCGGCGTCAGTCATATCCACAATATGACATTAGTGTTCATGATTTCATTAGTGTTCATGATTTCTTAACATCACACACGTTGACTTCTCTGTCATTACTGAACAGCTGTCACTGCATTAAAAATATTAAAAACATTTAAAACATTAAAAACATTGTCCATGCAAAGACATGATACATGTTTAATTAATTTATGATGAATTGAAAGTTGACAGAACCTTTATGTTTTACTGGTGGGTCATTTTTGACTTACTGTCACAGATGCTATGAAACACTGTATGTGAGAACTGTTTTACTATGATCCAAACTCATCACACCTCCTATATCTGCCCCCAGTCCCTCTCAGGTGGGTGTCTTCCTGTGTGTGTGTACTTGCGTGAGTATGTCTGTGTGTGTTTGTGTGTGTGTGCTTGTGTGTGGCGGCTGGACTTCGATCTGTGTTTATGTGACTGCATGGTGCAGTCTCCATCCTTTCGGGGGGGAGGGGCATCACTCCCTGGAATGCCCTGAGTGACGAGCTGGAGGCCGCCACCCCTCGGCCAGCCAGATTGGAGTGCTATCCCCCAGTCATCCCTATAAGGCTGCGATGGAGTGCGGCTGGTGGGCCGTGTGCGGCCTGGGCTCCATGTTTGGGAGGTGGGGGGGGTGGTGGAGTCAGAGCTGGAGCTACATAAGCAGTCTGGAGGCTGGTGTAGGGCACACCAACCACCAGCTGGCTCACCGCCCCGGCTCGGCGCTGTCAGGGTAAGTGGCTCGCTTTGTCTCTCCTTCTCAGCACCTCTGAGCTAAGGGATGTTGCAAGATATTGTGAGGTTTCACTGAGATGTGGTGAGTTTTCACTGAGAAGTGGTGAGGTTTCACTGAGACATCTTTGAGCTTCCTGCTCTGGCTCTGGTTTGCGGGACAGGTGCTCACTGACATGCTGGGATGAGTTGTGAGCTAAATGGAGTCTTTAAGTTACACTTAACCCCAAAACAGCACGTAATTCAACACAGAACAGTAGCATATTTAAACATTCCTTGTATTGTGATAATTGCCTCAAGGTACTTGCTCTAGTAAAGCTGTGATACAGGTTTATCTCAGGCCAAGCTGACACTGTGTCTGTATGGTGTACTGTACCGTACTGTCTGATTTTGTGCACTGCTGTGTAACCCAGCCTAGGCTGTGCATGTGTGCAGTGGAGTCTGTGTTCATCTTCTTCTGCTGGAAAACTGAGCTCCCTACAGGCTACAGCCTCTCCATTTGGAGGTTTTGACTAAATATGGTTCTCCAGGAATCAGCATGCCTCCCCATCCTCTCCCTCTCTCTCTCTCTCTCTTCATAAACTATTGTTGGCGGCCAGGGAAAGTTTGTTAAGTCCAAAGGCAGTTATGCCTCCCCATTATTTCCATATTAGGAAGTTTTCTCATGGTGCGGCATTCATTCATCAGGGAAAGCAGAGCAAGACTCAGCAGTACAGTGCAGGACTCAGTAAAACAGGACAGGACAGAGCAGGACTCTCAGCAGGACAGAGGGTCAGTGCAGGAATCTCAGCAGGACAGAGGGTCAGTGCAGGACAATTTACTGATGTGTTCTGACTGCACATTTTGGGATACTTTGAGAACATTATGATAACATCAGGTGGAATTCCATGGATAACAGCCTCAGTGAGTTGCAATGGAACTGTTCTACAGATCTGAAACCTTTTTCAAAATATGGCTTCGTTGAATGTTGTAGTTTTTGCAGAGGGATGTTAATGATGTAATGATTAATGCTGTAATGTAAACGATTTCAAAGAAGCAAGTTTATTTTTACATTTGCTATAGTATTTCCATTCATGATTTTGTAGAGTAAGGTGTGGTCGTTACATTCAACACAAACATGCACGTATGCAATCAGACATGGACGTATGCAATCAGACATGGACATATGCAATCAGACAGACGTATGCAATCAGACATGGACGTATGCAATCAGACATGGACGTATGCAATCAGACATCCACAGGAAACTGAGGATTCACCATGTTTAACATCTATTTAAGAAACACTTCAGTAATAAGCAGAGATTCTGTAATGCTGTTTGACTGGGTGTGTCTGCAGCGATTGTTTCCTGTTGGAGTGTAAAGAGGGGAATTAGTGAAAGAAGATGTGTGATGATGAAGAGAGCACCGCCCTTGTGTGTGACAACGGCTCTGGGCTGTGCAAGGCAGGCTTTGCCGGGGACGACGCCCCCCGGGCCGTGTTTCCTTCCATCGTGGGTCGTCCAAGACACCAGGTGATTCCCCCCCGTCCCAGGGCAGGACACTAAGCTGAACAGGTTAATCAGGTCATCTGTCCTGCAATGTTATCTTTTCACTTCTGAGCACTTTACATCTTTATCATACCTTCTTCAGTTTCCATGTGATGAAATTAAGCCATTTCACATGTCACTCCTGTGAGGTATCTTTGGTCTCCATTACATCATAATTTATTTTTAGAGCATAAACCATCACAAATGCCACAATGAAACAGGAAACATTCATGTGAAACATCTTCAGAGCATGTAGGTATGTGTTGAGTGCCTTTGTCTTCCTCCTCAGGGTGTGATGGTGGGGATGGGCCAGAAAGACAGTTATGTTGGAGATGAAGCCCAGAGCAAAAGAGGAATTCTCACGCTCAAATATCCCATCGAGCACGGTATCATCACAAACTGGGACGACATGGAAAAAGTCAGTATTTGTTGTACATTTTTGGTAATGTTGTGATAATGAAAGTGGTTGAGAGAGAGATGAATCAGTCCCTCTGAGAGAGATGAAGCAGCTCCTCTAAGAAAAATTAAGCAGTCCCTTTGAGAGCTTCTGAGAGCTTTCTTCAGTAATTGTACCCTGATAGTATCTGGGCACTGCTGGATTTTACCTCAAGGACCTGCTGTACATGTAGATCAAACAAGCTCATTGCACTAATTTCCAGCTGCCTGTTAAGATCCCCTAAATGTTTTCAGGCCTCAGTCAAAGAGCTCATGTTTCTTACACAAACACACAGGCACATACTGTCATCGACCAGCAGATGCGTACAACAGATTGTGTTATTCACATATTCTTCAGCCTCAACTCCATATCGTGTTTATTATGCTCCTTCTGTGACACAGTAATTAGTGTTTTTCAAAGGTGGTGAACAAAATGTTCTTCAGTCAGTGCTGATTTGTAAAGGATGTTTGTTATGGGTTCATGCCAGGATTTGCACACAAGGTCGTTTCTTTTGTTTTCCTTCAGATCTGGCATCACTCCTTCTACAATGAGCTCCGCGTGGCCCCAGAAGAGCATCCCACTCTGCTGACTGAGGCTCCCCTCAACCCCAAAGCCAACAGGGAGAAGATGACCCAGGTCTGCATCCAGCCTTTCTGTTAGTTTATCCAGTCCCTTTGCCAAGTATACAGTAAAAGGGTTAAAACACTACATCAAATAGAAAATATCACTTTATTAATTTTTTTTAGATCTGTGGCATCACATTTTAAAATTTCAACACTGACCCTAAACCCTACATCCTGATCCTTAAATCAACAATTTTTCCAGATCATGTTTGAGACGTTCAATGTTCCAGCCATGTATGTAGCCATTCAGGCAGTGCTCTCCCTCTACGCTTCTGGGCGGACGACAGGTCAGCTCCGCCCCCAAACCACGTAACACGATTCTTAGTTACCCTCCACGTAACACGATTCTTACAGTTGCCCTCCACATAACATGACTGTTCTGGATACCCTCCACGCCTAATCAAATCTCCTGCTTGAAACAGGAATTGTTCTCGACTCTGGTGATGGTGTCACCCACAATGTCCCCATCTATGAGGGTTACGCCCTCCCCCACGCCATCATGCGTTTGGACTTGGCCGGCCGTGATCTCACCGACTACCTCATGAAGATCCTGACTGAACGAGGCTATTCATTTGTGACGACTGGTGAGTGTGCACTGCCTGCTTGTTTCCATAGGAACTAAAAAACATGGTTAGTCTGGCTAAAAACTATGGTAAAATAACTACAATGCTAAAGCATAGATATGCTACTCTAAAGTTAAATAAATTGTGCCAGAACACACAGAAAGTTGTTGGGTACTGAACACTGTTGGGTATAATACAACAAAAGTGCTGTTGAAGTAGCGCCTGGCTAAAGTATTTCTTCTAAAGTATTTGTTCTCCCCCTCTAAAGCTGAAAGAGAAATTGTTCGCGACATCAAGGAGAAGCTCTGCTACGTCGCTCTGGACTTTGAGAACGAGATGGCCACTGCCGCCTCCTCCTCTTCTCTGGAGAAGAGCTATGAACTTCCTGATGGACAGGTCATCACCATCGGCAACGAGCGTTTCCGATGCCCTGAGACCCTATTCCAACCATCCTTCATTGGTAATTTCATCTCTCTCTCCTACAGAATCAAATAACCTGCATCATTAGGACGCACTGCTAGTGCTGAACAACCTCTCTCTCTTTCTCTCAGGTATGGAGTCTGCTGGTATCCATGAAACTACTTACAACAGCATCATGAAGTGTGACATTGACATCCGCAAGGACTTGTATGCCAACAACGTCCTGTCTGGCGGGACAACCATGTATCCCGGTATCGCTGACAGAATGCAGAAGGAGATCACAGCCCTGGCTCCCAGCACCATGAAGATCAAGGTGAGAACACAGAGTTCTGCTATATACATACCAGCGAGGTCTCCTGGGACCAGACCTGCTAGTCATCATTGTAAAAGCAGACTGCTCAGGAACAGACTTGGTTCACTGTCGATAACCAGAACTCCATTAACCACTAAAGTGCTGCCTCTTGTGCTCAGATCATTGCCCCTCCGGAGAGGAAGTACTCTGTGTGGATCGGAGGCTCCATCCTGGCCTCCCTCTCCACATTCCAGCAGATGTGGATCAGCAAACAGGAGTATGATGAAGCTGGTCCATCCATTGTGCATCGCAAATGCTTCTAAGCTAGCAAACTCCACCTCCTTCCCTGACCCCTCCCCCACAGCCCTCCCACAAACACCACCCCCTCCACTCCACAGCCCCCTTCAAACTCCACCTCCTCTGACCCCTCCCCCACAGCCCCCTTTAATTTCTTGCTTCCTAGTCTGCGAACTGTGAACGTATCCTTCGGTTCCCCTCCTCTTGTTTCGTCTTTGCACTGCCCACACCTGTGTGAATGTTTGGATTTTATTTTTTCATCGTTTTTGTTACATTGGATGAGTAAAGCTTGAATGTGCTGCCAATATGAACAGATTGGGAATGTTCCTGGGGTTGGTGAAGCTCTGGTTGTTAGGAGAGAATAAACACTGTTCTATAAGGGTTTAGAGAGGAACTCCACTCTCATTTTCTCTCCTACATGTGTTTTCTCACTGCTGTGGGCTTTGAGGCAGTTTGCATGGATAACTGTCCAACACACCCCAGGGAAGAATAAAAGCTCTGCATACAGAAACTGGGTTGAACTTTTTTTCCATCAAAATGTTCATTTATGACCACCATAAACAGTGAATTGTATGTATTATTCATGAAACATGGAAGTGATATTTGTGTGTGTAAAAATGAGTTATATTCGTTTAACAGATATAACATATGATTAATCACAGGCTAAATTCTGACCTGCTCAAATACCGAGATGCCAGGGGTAAATAGGCACTTCAACACCGCACTATGAGCCTGCAGTGACGATGGGTAATAACTAGTGATGTAATAGATCGCACAAAAAGAGGATTTTGTATTGCATCATAGTGAATGTACTTTTGCCAAGTCACAAATCATTAGAATATTACACCAACAACTGCGTTGTTTTATATTTTATTAATCAAACAGCAGTACTGGGGGGGGATACTGTCACTCAGCACTTCAGTGGAATTACAGTCACACAGTGCCGTTCTTGAGAAAACATGCTTTTGTTGATGTGTCCACTTGACTTGTGGGAAGCACGGAGCTGCACTGTGCTGTAAATGGTGGGTGTGGGGCAGAGCTATGGCTATCTGATCAGGATGTCGCCAAGTGTTGATGAGGGAACGCTACCTGAGATCCAGATCACCGGGTACAACGGCCAATGGCTGCAAGCTCCTTTAAGAAGACCTCTTGGGCTTCTTCACTGGGGTGCTTTGGTTTGGGTCATGTGGGGCGGGGCTGGGGAACATGTCCAAACATCTCTGCTTATATATTTTTCTTCTGTTGAAGACAGCAAGGCTCAAGTGTGTAAATGCTAACAGCGATGCCAAGCACACGAACACAATGAACTGCTTCATACACTCAAAATACCTACATTCAAACACTCAAAGATCACCTTCAGTTCAGGTGTCTCACTTCCTCTCTCTTCATATATGACAGACAGATATACATACATATTATGGTCTCAAGTCTAAACATTGGGGCTGTAGAAATTGCTCCAGAGTTCTTTACAGAATCATCAACTCTGAATATATAAATGCAAACTGGAGAAAAAGATTAGCTCTTTCTGGTAGACAGAAATAACACCAACCACTAAACCACTTACACAACTTTTCAAAAGCGTAAGGCAACTGTCTGAAAATAACTTTTGCATCCATTAAAAAACTCCTGAAAAAAGGTTCACGGTTTGAATGTGGCATTCCTTGTTAAATGCCGCCACCTTGAGGACATATACTGTAACGCGACAGCGAGCAGTCAAGTCACAAAGTCTGTCCAAAAATGTTTGAATATCTATAAACGCTAAGGCAAACCATTAAAAGCACAGCAGTTAAAGAAAAATGAGAAAACACCACAAAACAAGCTCACAGCATCACTAGAGGATGCCAGCGACACCCTGTGCAACACTGACAGTACCTTCACAGTACCTTACTGTCAAATAAATAATACAAACAAAGGCCTTCAGGTAGATGAAGATATAAATAGTGTTCAGAGCTGCTGCTTCCTGTGAAGCATGTGTCCTCTTCCTACGTCACCTGAGGTCTAGCACTGTGGTTTTGGAGTCCTTCACAACCACATGCTTACAGATCTGCAAAGAGCGCATTTTACTGTCACTTCTTGTAGGAGCTCACAGCTAAGCCAAATGCTGTTTGATTGGGTACTGGTTTGGGGCAGGGCTCTCACCGTGAAAAGGGGTGGGTCTTTCGAGTGGGGATGAAAGCCTTTGAGCCTGCAGCCAGACACCTCACCCATTCCAGCACTGGTCAGTCGGAACACCCCCGTGCTGCAGAGAAACACCCAACCACGACTCAGGCTCCACCCACATGCCTCACTTTTCTCAAAATTCACCATAGACATTTGCAGTACAACAGCTACGTGCATAACGTGGGTATACTCATTATATACTCACTCATTATGCGTAACGTGGGTATATACTCATTATGTATAACATGGGTATGCTTATTATGTATAATGTGAGTATATACTCATTATGTATAATGTGGGTATATCCTCATTCATTATGTATAACGTGGGTATATACTCATTATGTATAACATGGGTAAGCTCATTATGTATAATGTGAGTATATACTCATGTATAACGTGGGTATACTCACTCATTATGTATAATGTGGGTATATAGTCATTATATACTAACTCATGTATAACGGGTATATACTCATTATGTATAAGGTGGGTATACTCACTCATTATGTATAACGTGGGTATACTAACTCATTATGTATAATGTGGGTATATACTCATTATATACTCACTCATTATGTATAATGTGAGTATATACTCATTATGTATAACGTGGGTATAAACTCATTATGTATAACGTGGGTATATACTCATTATGTATAACGTGGGTATAAACTCATTATATACTCACTCATTATGTATAACGTGGGTATAAACTCATTATGTATAACGTGGGTATATACTCATTATGTATAACGTGGGTATATACTCATTATGTATAACGTGAGTATATACTCATTATGTATAACGTGAGTATATACTCATTATATACTCACTCATTATGCTTTGGCGAACAGACAATGGCAATGGCTTCAGGCAACATTAGTTGATAGGAGCTGTGAGTGTGCAGATCCACGCTGGACAGGAAAGCTGTCTGTGTGGGGTGTGTCTGTAGGAATGTGGATTAGACACACACACACATACACACACACACACACACACACATACACCCAAACACAGACCAATTAACACCCACCATCTTTGCATAACTGTTTTTTTTTCTGTCAAGCAGAGGTGTGCATGATCAACAGTTGAGATTAACTGCAGAATAACTGGTAGTACAGAACAGATGTTACCATGGTGACCCCCAGCTTGGTGCCTATGCAAATTAGAATAACCCAGCGAGGTCTCTCTGTGCAAACTCTCCGCCTTAAAAAAAACTGCTTTACGTTACGAAGACACAATGTCAGATTTGGCACCAGTTCTCAGGCTACACACTCAGGTCAAAGGAAGAGGGACACCTCGAACGGCTACAGGTCAAAGGAAGAGGCTCGGGAGGCGAGCAGACACTCACGTGAATCCAGCCCAGCGTCAGCAGGCTGTGCTGGTCCTGGAAACCGAAGAGCTCCTCCACGTTCTCCATGTCACAGTAGTCTGGTCCTGCCGCTTGCTTGGGCACCACCACGTGCGTGAGCACAAACTCATTGTGGGTCTGCAGGCCAAAGCAGACAGATTTTCTTTAGTGCACTGAGAGACCAGTGCAACCACTATCACCACAGTAACGCGTGTTAACAAATAGTTCAGCCTTCTCATAGAAATGAACAGCTCTTCAGCTTTAAAGCCTCACAGCAGTAAAGATGCTTCAGTCACAGTAAAGATGCTTCAGTCACAGTAAAGATGCTTCAATCATAGGGATTCCTATGCCAGACACCCAAACGGGCAGAAACATGTTGACTATAAGCACAGAACCATGATCATATGCATTTTTAACACTGGATTTGCACTTGACAGATTCTGTTACAAATAGTTCTTCCTAAAACAGATCTATTACTATTTCAACACAGGCTCATACCAGTTTTCCACAGAGCACACCGCAGGTCTCGATGCCTCGGGCTGTGTTGCTGTTGGCCAACAGCAAAAACCTGTAGGTCAGGTCTCGAGGAATCAGTACACGCCTCAACCCCTCGACCCGCTGGCCTGGAGACACACGATCCCACGTCAGTCACCACACACACACACACACACACACACACACACACACACACACACACGCCCAGGACAGCATACCCCTCAGACGGGTGCGCGCGCCCCAGGCTCTCCGGCCGGGATACTCACTCTGGACCGCAGACAAGGTGGCGGCCGGTTTGGGGACTGGCGGACGCGGCGGTTTGTTACGGTTGGGGTCCGGACGCACGTGGTTCCTGGGGGCCTGGGACAGGCAGGGGCCGTCCGTCCGGTCGGGCGCTTTGGGGGTGGAGTCGCCCCTCCGGCTGGCCTGCTCCTGTCGCCGCAGCTGGTCCTCGAAGTAGCGGAACTGTTCAGACTCGAGCTGCATCTTCCGCAGATGTGCCACACGTTGCCTCTCCTCCTCCAGTAGAGAGAGTCTCTGCATCTGCTCTCCACACCCTGCCACAGCCACGGGCACTGGCAGGCTCTGTACACACACACACACACACACACACACACACGTACGCATGCACGCACACGTACGCATGCACGCACACACACGCGCACACACACACACGCGCACACACACACAAAGATATGCACAGGTATGCACAAGCAATGTGCACACACCCATTTCAAATACAATTCACACCATCGCATTCACAGATACAAAAATGTTCACAGACAAGCCAGGAAGTAGTTGATCAGTTTATCAATTCCAGCACTATATACTTTAATAACACACACATCCCTCATTGCCTGTAAAAGCAACTACACTATCACCTTAAGACCAGGTCTGCAATTAACTCTGATTACCAGCACTGGCCTGTCTCACCTGTCTCTTCATGTATTCACTGTATTCCACACTGTACTTCTCCTGGAGGAGTTTCTTCAGTTGGTCTTTGCGTGGAAAAGCCACTTCCTGCAATTTCTAGAAACAGACAATGGCCAAGATGAAAGGGTTTATTTAAGGTGAGGTGCATTTAAGACAATTGGCTTTAATGGAGGGGGAGTGGCTTAAATCAATTCCAACCAGAGGGATGTTTTCATTTTTTTCTAAACGTACTAAGGGAGGAAACCATGGACCAACTGTGACATGTGGAATGGAATCAACTATAGAAACACAATGTTATTCTAAACACAAGGCTCATCCATACAGAAGGTTCAGGCAATTGTGAAGTGTTCAGTGCAGACGTGGGTGGGACGGTGTCCTTAGCGCCATGCATTATTACACATTATTACACATTACGCTTTTCTTAGCTGTGGGCTAACGACGGTACTTCTAGAAACACTAACAAACTATAATTCATGAAATTAAAGTGAGCCTGTAAACATCAAACAGTGGTGTCACGCCATGAAATAAAAACAAAGTATCTGATTGGATAGGAGACCACTATACCCATTTATTTAGGTATCTGTTTATTACCAACTCATTCTCCCCCTCAGTTTCCTCTTATATAATTTATCGTTAAGCAAAAAAAATTAAATGCACCATTTACACCATTAACCGTTAACTGCAAACCTCTGAAAACAATAACAAAGAATAATAAATATCATGACACACACCATGTACTGCAAAAAGGTCTACAAGTATCGTGATGAGTATCATAGAGAAGTGCAGAGACACCCTCCACCAGCCTAACAATGGCTGATGCTTCTGAAGTTTGGTACGGGGCTCCTGACGGCAGGGCTCCGCCTCTCTGCCCCTTACCTTCATTATGACCTGTTTCTCAGGGACACTGCACTGCTGGTAATCCCTATGGCAGGGGAGCTTCTCTACAAACAAACTGCACAGAGACAACAGCTGACTGTTAGTTCCAGCAGGTTCCAACAAAACAGACTGAAAAACAGAACAAACACGCAAATGATTCAAGAGATTTAAAAAGAGTCTGGTGTGAGCTGTGTGTTTAGCACATGGTGTGTGTTGGGGGTGTGTGCTGTGTGTTGGGTGTGTTGGGTGTGTGTGCGTGTGTGTTGATGGTGTGTGTGTGTGTGTGTGTGCTGGGTGTGTGTGTGCTGGGTGTGTGTGTGCTGGGTGTGTGTGTGTGTGTGTGTGTGCTGGGTGTGTGTGTGCTGGGTGCGTGGGACGTACGTGATGAATTTGTTGTAGAGGATGAACGCGTTCTCCAGGCTGCCCTCCTCCAGGTACACAGCTGCCATACGCTCCATCTCCACTCCGGATCTGAAGTATCGTCGTGGTGCCACGTCCTCGTTGATCTGGATGTCGTAGCCCATCTTACTGAGCGCTCGCACACGCTCCACAGCGGGCAGCGTCACGTCTGTGTAGTCTGGCTCTGATGCTAGCTTCTTCTGCACGTAGAGCGAGGGGGGAGGGGTGCAGGTGGAACAGGTGTTGAAACACGATGTCTGTACACATGGAATGCACATACACACACACACACACACACACACACCACTAACATATACATACTAGTACACACACACACACCACTAACATATACTCACTAACACACACACACACAGCACAAACACACACCACTAACATACTCACTAAAACACACACACACAGCTAACACACCGTCTACCTACCTCCATCTACCTAGACATCCAACTAACACACACACACACACATCCAACTAACACAGCCACATTCATACACACTCACACACATCCAACTAACATACCCACACTCACACTCACACACCCACACACACACATACACTCACACACACCATCTGATTCTCTGTAGACCCTCTGTGTCGGACTGGAAGCCGCAGCAGGGGGTCCTGAACAGACGCGCGTTTAAGGGTGACAGAGGAGAGACTCTCTCAGCCTTCAGCTGAGACACCAGAGGAGAGAGTCTCTCAGCCCCAGAGGAGTCTCTCAGCCCCAGAGGAGAGAGTCTCTCAGCCCCAGAGCCAGCCAGATGCTCGCAGCTCATGACAACCAGCCTCACTTTAGCACGTGCCAGAGATCAGCGGCAGGGAACGCCGTCGAAGGGGGCCAGAGAGCTCCCTGGGGAGGGGGTCTTTTATCACACAGGCAACAGGACCACAACACCCTCTTTGTCCTTAATCATCTATTCATGGAGAGGGGAAGCAAACCGTGAAGGAGGCCTACATCCGCCAGCACCTCCTCCCTCCCTCTTCAGGATGTGAATGATGGAGCAACAGTATGGAGCATGCCAAAAGGGAAAAAAGAGAGAGAGCAATGGAGAGACGGAAAGAGAGAAAGAGAGAGGGAGCGAGAAAGAGAGAGGAAGAGAAAGATGCTCCTGACCTCCTGCCAGCTTGGGTTCCTGTGCCAACAAGCAGGAAATGAACCCAGCCGACACGCCACTCCACTCACCAGAGTATTGAAGCTGAACTCCTGGTCCATGGCGGGCTTCACCACACGACCCTGCCGATGTCACCTCCCGTCACCTCCTGAGACGACTGCGCACTGTGGACAGAGACAAGTGCTTTGACGTGGTGAGAGACCAGGGCCGAGGGAGAGACCAGGGCCGAGGGAGAGACCAGGGTCGAGGGAGAGACCAGGGCCGAGGGAGAGACAAGGGCCGAGGGAGAGACCAGGGCCGAGGGAGAGACCAGGGTCGAGGGAGAGACCAGGGCCGAGGCTCCTCAGCTCCAGCCCCGCGACCCGCCCCCGCCCACCTGCAGACGCCTCCCTGCCCTCCTGCCTTCACCTTCTCTCTGGGTTTCGTCTGTTGGGCTGCGGCCCGGGCCAAGCTTCAGGCCTCCACAGGGATGCTCTTCATTAAATTATAAATTGAAAACCCTGCATTTCAATCCAAATAGCTAAACATGCTGCTCCTTCACTCCAGAAACTGTGCAATGGTTGCTATGACAGGTTGTAACCATGCAGCAAAATATGGTGACTCATGAATATCTTCAGCTGTGAATAAAGGGGTATAAAAAATATCCTTGGTGGGCTTTCGCACAAAAGCACATGCTTGGCGACCATTAGCCTCCTTCACTCTTCGAGGCTTTTTACTCTGTAGCTGTGGGACACTTTTGCATTTGTCTTGGTCACAGAATAACGGCTCTGCCAACGAACATCACGATATTCAGGTGGATGCTGCCATGGTAACATAAAGTGGATGCACAGTAAAAATAAGGGCCTAGTGTGAAGAAGTACAGGTTGTATGTAACACTGAGCAGGTCTGATCTCTGGAATCACTGTGTGATATGGAACAGGTCTGAACTCTGGCATCACTGTGTGATGTGATGTAGGACTGATCTGTGGAATCACTGTGTGATTAACTCTGTTAAATGCTACATGTTTAATACTAATCAGAACCATGGTAACCCTTGGCGCCAAAAAGAGAATCTTTAACGTAAAAAAGTGCATTTCTTTACTCATTCATTAATGTGTCATTAATTAATGTGTCATTGATTGGTCGTTTTGATACAAGAAATACAAAATGGTGTAATAATGTATTCAAATGGTCCTTTAATGAACCCATTTCGTCACCCCTTTGTGAATACAGGTGCAAAGTTCTCCTTTATAAAGGGAGGGAGAGGTAGAGTAAAGACGCTCTCAAAAACGCGTGTGTGAAGAACTGGGTGGTGGTGCTACATGCCTTTAGAACTGGCTAAAAAACCACAAACTTCACAGGAATTCCAGAGGGAATCGATGTGAAGTTTAGTCTTGGTAACACTATTCTGTGTATTACGAAACCATCCATTTAAGAGTGAAACGCCTGTGTATTCCTCAGTTTGCTGTATAAAGTGACCTCGCTGTACCTCACTGTTAATAACAAGATTAAAACACCCTGCGCCAGTTACATTATGACACAAAACGCTGATATACGATGCACAGATTTTTCTTACACCTTAAGACATCCTGCTCTTAAAAACACAACAGAAAGCAAAGTACATATCGCCTACCAAACTCGAGTTCACTTAATTTTTGGGTTTGCCAAAACATGTGCATCTCTCTCCCGACATAAACGAGACTAGTAGGCAGTAATGAGATGCGAAAAAAAACGAACGAAGGATCAATACTTGCTCAACACTCCAGGATCAATACATGTATCAACAGTAAAAAATGCCTGTCTCACCAGCACGTCTGTGCTTTAAAAATCGGAGTAACAGTAGTCGAACTACAACGGGCCAAACAACAAGTACGAAAAAGCGATGCTAGAAATCTTTCATCGGTTATGCAAATCCGATCATGTCGGGTTATTTTTTAACTCAGAAAAATACAAGCACGATTTCGAAAAGTACCATCGTAAAAACGTATAACACTGCTATAATTACAAAATACTTACGAATAATTGGCCCGCTGGCGTCCGTGTGCCATGTTCGGGACCCCTGCCTTTCTACTGCCGTCGTAACATGTCGCACATGCTAGAATTCAAAGCCCGAACAGGAGAGTGATGTCGGTAAAGCGCTGCGCTTTATGGATCCCAACCTTGGCTCGGTTTTACCGTCGCTCTTCATAAAAACACTCTCCTACCCGCCGTGGGATGCAGTTTGCAACAGCTAAAATGGCTGAAAGCTGCTTTCTAACGACTTAACCTATAAGGTTGGATGGTTCGCCCAGCGCTCGAGCCGCACGCACGCACACAGCGGCAGCGGTGCTTTCATTGTGACAGATGAAGGGGGTGGAGAGACACGCGCGAGCCCACGGAAGCTGCCGCAGCTGCCGCGAGAGAGGCAACGTCCGGTGCAATCGCGCATAGTTCTTAAGCGCTTAAGAATGTTTATTTTAAATAAAATTTTAAAGAGCATTATGTAATGTAACTAATTTAGCTATTACATTAGAACTACGAAACCACATGCTCAACTACAAAACACGTTAAACAGGGTATTTGATTAACTACATGAAATGTGATCGATCCCTGACGATTTCGCTTGTTTATTATAGGCTATTCACTTATTGTCAAATGCTACAAATGCATACTATAACTAACGTTGTACCGTGATCTGGGCCACGTCACTCCGCCTGTACATTAGCGCTAGATGTCGCGCAAATCTCACTAAATGGCCTGTAAGGCGCGTTGTTTAAAGTCATGCTTGTCCAAAGTCAACTTTCATCGCATATCCTCAATGGGGTAAAACAGACATGTAATGGTTGTAAACGGATTCGATTTGGTACACTGGGAAACGAAGCCATGTGTGGCGTGGCACTGCTGAAGACCGCGCCCTGGACGGTACGTCATTCCTCACACCTGTGCACAGGTACGTAGGCGACATCCTCCTAGCAATGTTCCTGTTCCGATTTGTTGATGAAGATTGATTGCGACATGAAAGAGTATGGTTACAAAGAGTATGGAAAAGGCGTAGCTTGTTTTTTAAATCTTTATTAAAGAAAAGTAACGATGGTTTTTGAATCGTCATTAAAGAAATTATCCGTTTTTGCTTCAGTACAAGGTCAGCCTAATAGAGATCACTGATAAATTCTAAACTCGTTCTGGGGAAATTTCGATACAGTGTAGATTATTCCGTTTGGGCGTGTTGCAGCTGCGAGGCGACATGGGGATCTCGTACTCGTATTCTGAGGTTAGTGCGCATTCATATACTATTGTTGCTTGTTAAAATTCTGTGGTTTACCTGTTTGCCTATCTTCTTCAGATTTGTACAGAAGTTATGTACCCTAACTTCCTGAAGGTATCTCATTCATCACTAATCCTGCACTTATTAACATAAACCCTTCTGTTATATTTATGTCGTTTTTGTACGTTTCCCTGATCTCTAACCCTAATCTTTAAACTTATCCTTAAACTCTGGTCTATTGTACTAGCATTTTCCCCACAAAGACAACAAAGCGTTAGACCTGTTAAGTTTTGAAAGAGCGTCTTCCAAAAGCTCTAACTGTACATGTATGGAAACGCTGTTCTATCTATCTCAATATTTTAATATTTACACTGTTTTCTGTTTGTTGGTGAGAATAACTTTGACTTTGAATATCACTATGACCCCACCTCCTAATACCATGTCTAACAGAAAAATGCCTTTTCCTTGATAGTAGGTAAACACAGGACAACTTCCCTTGCTATTTTGATGGTATTCTTTAAAGTTTACAAGATTACATAACAGTGTTGTAGAGCTTGACTATTTGAATCCTTTTAAAAGGTTTTAACATATCCCTCAAAAGATGACCCAATAAAATGAGTTTATGTTGGATTTATAATGATCCCTATTTTAGAATGCAGCGTCTCTTCTGTTCACTGTGATACACAGTACCAACAGTGTGAGTTTCCGAAGAAAGTCAACTTTATAGCACATTTATACTGGCTCTTATACGGAAACTGCATATTTCAGATTCCAGGTGTCGCAGATACACATCACCAGACTGCTCTTGGTTCTCCTGCTGTCCAGTATTCAACACCACATGTAGCGTGGCTGATCTGGTGCACTTTTATGGACTATTTCAGTGTGGTTTTGGGTCCAACACATGAACACCTCAGCCCCCTGCGATGGCAGTGCAGTGCACTCTTACCTGGGTGATCTTTATTCAGCCTCTTCTCCCTTAGGCCATTTGCCAGGCAGCTTACGATGGCGACGTTAACCAGATGCATCGGCTGCTCAAGGAAGATATGAAGAATTTAAATGTCCAGGATAAGACATTTGGGGACACACCAATCATAGCTGCCTCTAAGGGAGGAAATGTCAAGGTGGTCAAATACCTCTTAGGTCAAAAAGCTGATGTATCCATAAGAAACAAGGTACTGGATTAAAATCTTCTGTGATTCTTACCTGTGCAGTCATTTATATTTTAGCTGTTGCATGTAAAAATGTAAGTTTATCCTAAATGTAGCCTGATTCTAGTTGTGTATTAAGTATAACTGTAAGCTGTTCACACGGACCAATGACATGTTCTGCAAAACCTTCTAGAAACAGAGGACCTGCTTGCACTATGCTGCAAAAAAGACTTTCACCTTCTATGATTACCTCATGATTGTCATCCTCATGCCCATCTTGTTGGTTGGGTATCTTATAATGGTACAGTATACATTATAATTGTACAGTATACATTATAATGGTACAGTATACATCTACTGTCTAACATGACTGCATTTTTACAAACCTGCTGGATTTGTTAGAGGTTGAAGGAGTAACAGCCTGACTTTGATCATGAAGATAAACTGGCTTCATCACCTTGTCATGCTTCACTTGTGCTTCAGATGAGAAAGAACGTTTGTGCCTTCAGCCCTGCAGGGCATGATGGGAGTTTTACTATTTTGACAGAAAAGCGTTCAGAAGAAACATGTGACCCTGATGGATGTGGTGCTGAGGAGCCCGGTGGAGGTCGACGCTGTGGACTGTGTGAGTACTGGAGGAAATGTTCCCTCGCCCTCCTCCTGACGTATGGATTCAGAGCACAACGAAAAGAATCCAAATCAGCACTTTTCTGTGTGTGTTTCTTGATCAGAGAGGAAACACGGCACTTCACTACGCCTGCCTGAATAAAAGTCATGAAACTGTTCCACTGTTACTGGAGAGAAAAGCAAATATTTCAATAAGAAACTACGTAAGTCAGTTTTTAATCTCATATACGTTTGATTGTCTTGTGTGATGTTTAGTGAATGGTGTCTCCCAAGAATCAGGACTTGATCTGGAATCTTTTAATGGTAGTGTCTGAGGACATGACTGAACTCTAGATACGTTTCTTTTTTTTTCAGGATAATGAATCACCACTTGACATTGCAGAGAGACTAAAATTCAGAAAAATTATTGTTCTGCTGAAGAAATCTAAATAGGAGCTTTGTGTTTTTGGGGCTGAGACGTAAAGGATTTTTTTGTTGTTAAATGTAATCCGGCAACAAGCAACATCTCAACACCAATATTTTCCTGTTGTGCATTTAATATTTACTGATTGCTTCTCTATACAAACATTAGTTTCCAGAACACACAACATGGATTTTATGTAATCAAAATGTAAACAATTAAAGTTGTATTATGTGAGACTGCAACACTGTGTCTGGAAGCAGTTATTAATATAATTTCTCAGTTTTCAACAAAACAAACCCATCAAAAATAAAATCTACAACAAAAGCCTTGTGTTGGTGCAGATGGACCTTAAAATAGAAATTACAGGCAACTTGATGACAGAAATCACAGATTACATATAATTTGATGTTAAAATCAAACAGGAGTTCCCTGAAGACCATTTTCATAGGGTTCATCTTCTGCAGAAGGTGAATAAGAGGCAACGAGAAAGTAAATGTTGCTGACAGATGTTATCAAAGATACATTCAGATGATACAGCAGCTTGGGTTAGGGTTAGCTAGGGTCAGCTTGGGTTAGGGTTAGCTAGGGTCAGCTTGGGTTAGGGTTAGCTAGGGTCAGCTTGCCTGTTAAAAGCATCATTAGTTAAAAGTGTTGAGACATAAGAAGTTAATAAGAATTTGATATAAAACATCCTATTAATTGGTTATTTTGGCCATGGTTGTAAAATCCTTGCCATCCCCTCATGTGAAAGCGTAGGGGTCCAAGTGTATGAGTGATAAGAGCCCTGCAGCAGAGGTCACATGTGTTGTCTCATAAGTTTGATCATCTGGAAGTACATCTCCTGGGGAGCATCCAAACCCCAAATAAAGTCCAGGTGTTCCCAGTGCTGTATTTGCCGGTGGAACACTAGATTTGGGATCTGTGTCAACAGTATGGCTACGTCCTGTGGATCTGCCAGTGTGTCGTGCCCTCCGGACCACAACGCCGTGGGCACCGTCATGTCCCTCACTCTGTACTGAGGAGGCGTGGACTAGCAGGAGAAGAGAGAAGCTACATATGAGAGACTGTTTAAACCCACAAAAACAAAGACTCTCTATCACCGCTGCATACATAGACTACAATAGTGCTGTTTACACCTGGAAAACCCACTTGTTGAAAACTAAAGGTTTTAGGATTCAGAAAACTGTAGCGTTGTGATATGATGATGGGCCTGGAAATATCTGTGATACATGTAAAAATATCTGTGATACATGTAAAACAGAGCAGTGTTGCGTACCTGGTTGTAATGAGCCATATTGCCAGCTTTTCCATAATCGAATGCCATCAGTTTCCCACTTTTTACAGCCTGTTAAAAAGATGTACTTGAATGTACTTAAAAATAGTTCAAAGTGGCATTGTTGCATATATTCATACTGGGTGTAATGGGTATGAATTGGGATTTATATTTGTGTTTATTGTTTAAAATGTCCTAATGGAAAACTCAAGTTGCCTGTAATTTTGCCTCCTAATGTATCTTGGCTCATTTAAACCATCTTACAAAGCAGTTGAATGTGTTGTGAAAAATCTTTACACATATCACTACTATGAGAAAACTGTTGCTGTCAGCCTTTTAATTAAAATGTAAAAAACAACAAACTTTGTCATGGGCTCCCAAAGTGGAGGAGCAGGTGATGAGGTTGGAGCTGAGGTGAGGGGGTAATGCAGGCTACGTGTGTGAGGGTACATGGCAAGTACAACCAGCAGCATCGTCCAGGAGCCAAAGACAAGGACATTTCACCAAACCAACAGAACCATCAAAGGCTCCTTCAGGACCCAGAGTGCTTTTAAGATGCCTCCCAGTC
The DNA here is from genome assembly GCA_028565775.1 of Sternarchorhynchus goeldii. Classification (NCBI taxonomy): domain Eukaryota; kingdom Metazoa; phylum Chordata; class Actinopteri; order Gymnotiformes; family Apteronotidae; genus Sternarchorhynchus; species Sternarchorhynchus goeldii. Next base: position 2,663,016 of record JAOXYF010000012.1, read on the forward strand.
CTGCCTATAATCTTCTCATGCATAATTAAATGCACCGCAGTTTCACACTCCCCCCGGGGCCTTCAGCCCGTGCTGCTTCAGCCCGCGCTGCTTCAGCCCGCGCTGCTTCAGCCCGCGCTGCTGGAGACGCTGTGAGCTGGTTCTACCTGAGCCCAGTGCACCATGTTCTGCACGGAGGTTCCAGCTGGACAGTGTGTTGTGTAAACGGGGGTCCTGGACTGTGGAGAGAAAGAAACCAACAGGGACTGATGTGCAGGAGTTCAATGTCCAAACAGTGCTGAAGATGTTGAAGTTTATGGCCATGAAAACTGCAACTAAGATTTATAGAGGATTCACAGAATTGTCTAAATTACTCTTAGGCTTGGATCAGTCAACTTACCATGTTTAAGTTCTTTTCATCAAACCCGCACAGAAGAAAGAATATGTTTCCACAAAGCACACTGATTGGTCTCTTGCTACAGAATTTAGTAGCAAAAAACTTAATGAGATAACTCTGTGGCAGGAAGTCTTTCCTTCCAAAGAGCTCCTGAGAATAGAAGCAAACGTTTCAGATGTGAAATGTCTAATCCAGAAAAGAGCAGCAGGGTTTTGGTGTTGAATGTCTGATGGCCAGCTTACCCAAACTAAGAACTCTGGCAGCACAGAGAGTTTGCTCATGGGGCTCTCTGTGAAGGTTACCGTGGCTACAGGAGCCAGAGCGAAAAACATCTTGATTTTTTTTGCCAGCTCTGGCATTGTGGAAAATGCCATAAAGGCTGCAGACACAAAAAAATAGCCAAGTCATGAACAAGCTGCCGTCATCAGTGTAACAAGTCACGGTCTAGCTGAGGTCATCGGTGTAACAAGTCACGGTCTAGCTGAGGTCATCGGTGTAACAGTTCTGTCCTTGTTCTAAATCATTCAACCCTAAGCCAAATGTACCAATAACAATACATTGTTACAATAATAATAAAAAAAATAACAATACATTAGTTAAAAAAATAAATAAAAATTTGCTGACACTAACTTCAAAAGGTTCTCGAGCATCTTGTCCAATGCAAAACACAACATTAACCTGTAAAACATTATAAATTGTAAGGAGCAATGCTCTCCTTAGGTGATATATTCAAACTTTACCAATCGTGGTTCCCTGAGAATGGCCAACATAGAAGATGTGCTCAAGGCCTGTGGTTTTTGTGATGAAGTTTATCACTGCTGGAAGGTCCTTATTAGCCATTTCATTGTGGCTGCCATGGAAACACACACACATACACACACACACACACACCAAAGAGAAGGGAATATCTGAAACCTTGATTTGCAGAAAACACCGTTCAGATGAGTAGTAATCATAATAAAGGTTTCAATAAAGTTGGAAGAACTGGAAGAAACAAGCTTATAGTGCCGCAAGCTGTTATAAATCTCTCTTAACACTTCCCTTTTTGCTCAAGAAGTCTAAATCTTCCAAAATAAAAGGTCTTTACCAGAGAGTAAAATGGATGAGTACCTAAACTCCCAGTACTGTTTTTGCTCAGGGTGGAGGCTGACGTGTTTCCTCGACCAGGTGTTCCCGCGACTGTTGCCCAGCCACACGTCGAAGCCTGCGTCAGCCAGGATGAAGCCGAGGCTGGTGTTGGGGAGGTTGGTCACCCAGTTACTACCCGCGGCCAGGAGACCATGCTGGAGGAACACTACAGGTTTGGGTTCTGGAACAAAGAGGACACAAACAAACACAGAACAATGAGTTTGACAGACCAGGTCTTCGATCGGAGACTCACTTTTACTCGCAGCCAGCAGGGGGAGCATGGACACCAGGTTTCAGTCAAAGCGATTCACCCTGGGCAATTTCGTGCTTTCTTTTTTGGGAGTTTTATCGTTGATCTCCGTCAGAAACAGGATGTGAGCTGGTCCTCTGGGGATCACAAACACAGTCCGGCCTGATAGGATTGTTTTACTTCATACCAGCCATTCTTTCAGCTCCATCCCCCACCCGTAGTCCTGCCAGCCAGACTCGCCGCACAGCAGGGCTGGGGTTGCTGTACTTTACATAACAGCTTAATTATCCCAGAGGAGAGAGGGAATGATCCACAGAGGAGAGAGGGAATGATCCACAGAGGAGAGAGGGAATGATCCACAGAGGAGAAGTTCACTGCTGAGAAACAGCTGATTCAAACCTTTTCCTCCCAACCATTTTGGGTTCAAACTGCATTCACTAAGTTTAAGAAATAATCAAACAAATTAAAAATTTGAACTTGAAATATACCATTGAATTCCAGACAGACATGACCTGTCCCAAAGCACACCTGACTTATCTGTCATTCGTCATCCATGAAGCGCTCAAACTATTTTACTCCCGTGAGGAATGTTCGTTTGGCTGCTCCATGCTTCTTGGAGGGAAGCTGTAACTGTGTGGCTTGGAGAAATGAACCAGCAAACCAGGAAACAAGACATATGTGCAGAGGAGCTGCTGGGCGCAGGGTTCAGTGTTCAGGGTTCAGGGTTCAGGGTTCAGTGTGCTACACATGCCCTTCATGTACTTATCACAGACCTGAATTCATTACCCTCCAGTTTACCCTGCACAGCACAGCTGTTTGAGGCCTCACCACCACACTGGAATCACCTTTGGGACGCAACTCATTTTTAATCTCATACATACTACATGGCCTGCAATTTAATATTATAAAAGCCTGGCAGGGGCCATGTGTTCTTGCAGACCACGAAATCTTCCAGGAGTGAGAACTGTGTCAGCAGAACCAGTCAGACGCTTGACCTGCAGCCACCAAACTGTATCCACTCCAATGGACTCAAGCAGCTCATTACAGCTCAAACAGCTCACATGGCTGTGTTGTGGTGGCCTGCCCTGTTAACCCCCCCACCCCCCAACAAATGCCCTCTCACCCTGCAGTGGCTTGCTCTTCACACCATGCGGGATCCTGTTGACACTTAGGATGTAGCCGTCCTGGGTGACCACCTCAAACTCTTCTGCTGGATATCCCCAGTGCCTGATGATCTCGCTCTGTCATAAAGTACAAACACACACACACACACACACACACACCCGAGCACACACCCCCCACACACACATACACACTTACTCAAACAGAAGCAAAGTCTGAAGCATGTGTGTATGCTCAACTGATGTGCTGGTAGAGTGCAGGTCTAAAATCTAACTTAAACACTGTTCAATATATGTTTAGAATCTGCAACCTTTTTACAACATTTACAGACTCACAATTACTCCTATCAAAAGTTGGGTTTAATACCACTATATTGATCACATATTTATCCAACCTCTAGCCTGCCTCCTGAGAACTACATTCCCCATAATCCTCCTGTGCATTCCCCAGCCTGTCTACTGATTTCACCTGTGTGCTGTTAGTACCAGATGTTTCTATATATTTAAACCCACATGTCTGTAGGTGTCTTTGTGAAGTCTTGTGCTGCCTGTACAGAGGATTCCCGTTCTCTCTCTGGTTTTGTTATTATGTCTGGTTATTCTTCTTCGTCCCTGTTGTCTTCCCTAGACTATATAGTCTGCCTGTTTGTTAAACCTGATTTTTGGACAATACTGTACACAATACAGCATAGGACAAAGACAGATGTTGAGTCTAGATGGTGACTTCTGCACTAAAAGAGTAACAAGTCATCCCTTCAAGAATACCATTACTTCTGTAGTTTATAGTCAAACCCCCCACTGCTGTACATTTGAAAATCATTCTAATCAGAAACTTCAGAGAAACTGTGTGAGCCAGTTTGGCTCCAGTCCTGCCTGCAATCTTCTCGTGCATAATTAAAGGCACCGCAGTTTCACACTGCCCCCGGGGCCTTCAGCCCGCACTGCTTCAGCCTGCACTGCTTCAGCCTGCACTGCTTCAGGCCACATACAGATGAACCCACTGCTGCTTCATCACTGTGTTCTGCTTGCCTGTCTCTCTCTCCCTGTCTCTCTCTCCCTTTCTTGGTCTCCCATTGGTTCCAGAGCTTGAAAAATGGCTGTGTGTGTGCGTGCATGTTTGTGTGTGTGTGTGTGTGTGTCTATTGTGAGGTGAAGGCATGTCCCCAGCGCAAAGCAGGAAGGAAGACCTTGACTACATGTCCAGTTTAAGCATATATAATACAGCCACCTGTGCTGTGCTGCTGAGAACCTTTGATGTGATTCAACAGCTTTTATCTACTTTGGTTTCCTTGATTTGCTATAAATTGATTACTGAACTGTGCAAATATTTAAGAAGTGATTGTGGCATATCTTCAATGGTTTTGAATAACAGAACATTACTTTTGCTAGTTTCCTATTACAACATACACGTTTAATCAACAACAGAACCAGCTACTGCAGTGTAAAAGATGAATGTTAAATTGCAACTAAAAGCTCTCTCTCTCTAGCTCACTCACTCTCTCTCTCTCTCTCTCTCACTCACTCACTCACTCACTCACTCACATACACAAATGTATGCTATAGCATATGGCCATACTGAACCTTTACATCTGTCAGCCTCACAACGCCACTTGTGAGTTTGAATGGACAGTTAAGACCTGCATAGCCACAAGACCAACTGAAATAATATTTAAAATAATTAGCAAATTTCAGCTGTTATGCAATAAATCTTGAGAAATGTTGGGTCATGCATTTTCCAGTGAAGTAAACTAATAAAGAAAAAAGGTCAATACTGATGTAAATCTCTGTTTCTTGCTGAGAGTATTGGAAATAAACTACCTACTATATTCATGTTAACTTCAGGATCCAGTCCGTACTTGCCCTTCACTGGAGGTACCAGGCCCTGTACCAGCGCGGAGGCCAGCAGAACCAGCAGCGACCACACCATCCCTGCGAAGAACAGTACAGGAGGAGTACAGGAGGACTACACACGTAACCTGCATTTGCTTTATGCTGGTCGGTTCGGATTTAATTTGGCCAAACCATAAAATCGAGTTCATATATACAGGCAAAAATAATTGCATAAACGCACACATCGTCAGAACATTAACAGAGATTTATTTTCCACATGTAAAATGTAGTGTTTTATAGGGGTTTTTAAATCCAGTGAAATACACTTCCTTATTATTGTGTTGCAACAACTTTCAGTTAATAGAATGTTTACAACATAGCAAAACCGAAAACAGTTCGCCACATTTACGTGTAATAACCTAGATTTAGATAACCTAAATCTGTACGTTCCTCAAGCAATTTCCTAAATAACTTTGGAAGCTTCTCTAACACCAATGGCCCTACAGCGCAGATACGACAGACATGCTTCAGGTTCTCTAACATTTATACCAAGCGCTTTGGATGTTAAATAAATGACACGACAGTTAGGGTTAGGGTTAGTGATAGTTATGGCTAAATCACTGACCACCATGCGATTCTTACCTTCGGTCCAGTTGACAACCAGCGTCCAGGAGTCATGTGAGACTTAAAGTATAAAACGTCACTATCTCCACCCACAACCCCGTCACTATCTCCACCCACAGCCCCGTTGATTAAAGTCATCTGTGTTATCTAAGACATGTGAACTGATCACGTCGCTTTCTGTGAAGCTTGGTGATCTCATCACTCCTAATGACTGGCTGGGTCATGTACATGAGTTTTCTTTAAACGATGGTTAAACCAGTATTACCCAGTCCTACCACATTTGCATACTGAATACTATTTTAACTTGTACTTTTTAAATATTCATATGACTAAATTAATTATATTTTAGCTTTATGTGTCACGTAAATACACTGTTAAGGCGGCTATAAAACACACACACACACACGCACACACGACACCCAGGGAAGGTTTTGGTTGGCCAACAATAACCGACTCAGCGCTTAAGAGCCCAGTGAGATGCGAAGGAAACGGGACTAATTTATAACGAGCAGCACGTTTATTTGATTCATTCGTTTTATTTTTCCAAATGTCTCGAGTTCTTCTAGTAGGAGCTGGTCTCACAGGGACTGTATGTGCTTGTTTACTACACCGGCAACTTTTAAACAAAGTCCAGTTAACCGTGTGGGACAAGTGCAGTGTGGCAGGTCAGCATTTCTCTGGTTTATTCAGTAATCAGAGGTGCTTTAGGAGGGTTTGGGTCGTGTAACCTATGCGCTTTTAATGGTGAACGTGTGTGTGTTTACAAGATTGATCTGTTTAGTAATCAGCTAGTAATAACCAGGGAGATAATCAGTAGATACTGTACAGATGCAGTTTAGCTAGCTAACCTAGCTATGGTTTAGCTAGTAAGACTGTAGCTGTGTCAAACTTTCTGCAATATTAACTATCCAGGTATAATATATATTATAGTATATGAACTCTTCGATATTAATATTTCCCCATATTAGCTATATCCGCAGTTCTTTCAAGTGCATCAGTACACAGTTGAAAACAACTTAAAAACGAAGTAGTAGACTAAGTAACTTTAAGAATTATCCAGTGATGAGTTTTCTGCTTCACACAGAAGCGATGAATTGTTTTTTTTTATTTTTTAATCTTGATTTGCACACATATCAGGTCCTTCCTGTAAAATGATCAGAGGTGGATCATGTATTTTAGGCTCAGTAACGTTATTGAGGAGTTTCCTAACGACAGACATGGATTAGAAATGGAACCACTTTCAAAAACATCTAACTAGTTAATTCACAAAGATTGTTTGCACAGTACCAACAAACTGAAGAGAATCCAGTAGTAGTATGGATAATCACTTACCTTGGGAGCAGATGTATTATTTATATGAAAAACATCCTTTTTTCATATGCGTGTTCTAGGAGGAAGAATGTGTACAAGCCCAGGTCCCACCAGCTTGTCCTGCTCAGCTGATCTTGGTGCTCAGTACATCACTGCTACATCACACTATGCCCAAATTCACAAAAGGTGTAACAGTTTCTGTCATTATAAAGTTACAAAATCATGTTTTACATTCACATTCACATTTACATTTATGGAATTTAGCAGATGCTCTTATCCAGAGCGACATACAAAGAGCTTCGAGGTTGACTCACAGATTCCTAGCCACTAAGTAGTTAGAGTTCAGTAGACATTTGAACTAAATCACTGCTAGAATACAAGAATCGTGTTGTTCCTACTGTGAGTTCTATTAAACAATGATAAATACAGTAACAAATAAGTACTAGAATTTAAGTTACTCAGCATTGATAAGAGCAATGAAAGTGCAGCATCAGTGGTCA
>JAOXYF010000012.1:2686666-2701105 GCA_028565775.1 Sternarchorhynchus goeldii
GCTGATAGTTTCACCCCTTTGACCTTCATCTGGACAACCTGCTGCCGGAGGGTTTCAGTCACTTTGGAACGGCTCACCATTTTTGCTAAGTTAGTGAAAACTGGAAAGTTAGCCTGCCATTTAAATAGGATTTGTCAGATAATTAAGGAAATTATCACCAGGTACCAGATAAACACCAACTTGCAGGTATCTGAAAGTGTTCTCTAATTTTGATCAGTGTTCTTTTACAATTATATCATTAAAGGTTTTTATGCTGTGCTTTAGAATATATACAACTTATGAAATAATCTTAAAATACTGCTATTTCACTCCTGTTAGGATAATTTCACATAGGACTACACAATGACATTTAGGAAATTGTCTGTTGTTCTCTAATTTTGATCTCCATTGTATATATGCACCCATACAAACACACACACACACACACACATACTTACATACATACATACATACATACGCACACACACAAATATACATACACACACACACACACAAGTCTCGAATTCTGTCACACCATACCACTTGTACAAGGACCTCAGTCAGACAGAGTTCCTCTCTCACAGTGAAATGTGGCTGGGATCCATCTTTTGTCTTCTCGCTGTTTTCCTCTCTCCTCAGTGCCAAGGTCCTCTGTGGCCTTTGAGAGCTGCTCAGTCCAGCCACCTGTATCACCCTGTTCATCTGCACACGCAGGGCACTGCTGGGTACGTAGATATCATGGCCGTGTGGAGAATTGATCTGCGTTCCTGAGGAACAATGATACCAGTAGATGATACCTGCAGCTCACATCTCTGACAGCCTGAACTGACCTCAGCCTCATGAAAGACGTGTGCACAGACTCTGTAAAGCATGGTCACACTGCCATGAGGAAGGCCTCCACACACACACTTCCCACGCAGATAAAAAAAAGAAGTTATCAAGGGTGGTAAAAGCAAGTCAACAAAGGGTACAACGCTGCGATATCTCTTTCTCTCAGTTTCTTTCACACCCTGCATTTCAAAAACCCGCAGTGGCAGGAAGTGTCATGTGTCAGCCTGTGCGCGTGTACGCTTTGACACTAACCACAATCTGTGTTAATAGCATGAAAGTGAGAAGAATGCTGCCAAGCCCCAAATCAGAGAAGCACCTTTGGTGCACGTCCAGCATCACTGGCAAAGCAGTACACATCTGAGCCTCCTCCAGCAGGGTTCTGGAAGGTTCCTCCAGCAGGGTTCTGGAAGGTTCCTCCAGCAGGGTTCTGGAAGGTTCCTCCAGCAGGGTTCTAGAAGGTTCCTCCAGCAGGGTTCTGGAAGTGGTTGACTCCTACCCCCTTTTTCCCCCAAGGGTCTATCATCACATTTGTTTTTATTTATGTTTTTTCTGATCTGAACTCCTGCCCACTGTTCATAGCTGTATGTATATACTGAAGGTCTACATAATCTCACAGACTTGTTTAATGCAATGTGGTAAACTGCTGTGTAGTTTGAGGTCACAACATATTTTGATTTCAATGACCGAGCGAACGAGTCTTCCCACATCTGACTCCTCCTGTTCGGCGCCCTGTGTGTTTGTATCCGTGTTTGCTCTCGTTACTGACATCTGTTCATTGATTCATGCTATGAGACGTTAATGTTTCATCCTGAAACACTGGTCATCCCGAAACGCTGGTCAGCCTGAAACACTGGTCATCAGCCCTGGAGAATAGCGGTCCTGCAGGATGGTCCCACCGTTCTGTCTTGCTTCATGTGGCCCAAAACTGGGTTGGAAGTGAACTCTCCATGAAGATACATCTCCAGATAAAGTTTGGCGACCAATACTGTAATAGTAGTCACACTAAATAATTATAACTAAAAATAATTGATCATGAAGAGAGAGTGATAGTGTGCATGTGTCTATGTCTGTGTGTGTGTGTGTGTGTGTTTGTGTGAAAGAGAGAGAGAGAGAGGGAACATGCTGGGGGTTTTATGGCTGTGGGAAAGGTCAGCAGGTCACCCAAGTTTCGTCAGATTTTTTTTCTTTCTTTCTTAGTGCTGGTGATTTCAGCATGTTCTGTTTTCCACTACATGCCTTGTTTCCTTTTACCCACTTCCCACTGTGGCTCCACTGCAGGCTGGGGAGCACATAGACTCCGCCACTGGGAGCCCTTCCCAACCCCCCTAGTCTCCGTGCTCCGCCCACATCCTCCACCCCTCCCTCCCCGGGCTGCATTGGGCCCCGTGGGCCCCCACATGACTACGGCTCACGGAGAAAAAGGGCAGTGGTTGTTGAGTAAGATATGACGAAGCAAATATGGGTCAGACTGGCCTGAGAACAGCATTAGGAGTGAAACAGCTCACGAGTGACAAGGAGACCAATGGGCTGTGAAATCGAGGGAGGGGGTGGAGCCACAGTGCGGCCCACAAGTTTGATCATTTGTCACTGAAATTAGCATTAAAAGAACCTTCATCTCAACAGTGGCGTCTTAAACGGCCAGAGAGTTTTCTGCATGGAAACTGAGCTCAGACAGACAGACAGAGAAGAAACAAGGAGTCCCAACCCCACTGGAGATCCTGGAGGTTGTGAGGGATGGAGGAGCAGAACTGTGGGGAGATACAGCACTGCATGGACAGTGTTGACCCCCACCCCACAGCACGTGGCACATACTCTAGAGAGAAGGAACTCCATACCTTCATCTCTTATACAGATGTTCTTCATCCACGGAACACAGAAGCACTGACAGACCTATTCCCCTATATCCTATACCTGAGCTGAGAGAGAGTGAGAGAGAGTGTGAGTGAGAGTGAGTGAGAGTGTGAGTGAGTGTGTGAGAGTGAGTGAGAGTGAGAGTGAGTGAGAGTGTGAGTGAGTGAGTGAGTGAGTGTATGAGTGAGTGAGTGAGAGTGAGAGTGAGTGAGAGTGTGAGTGAGTGTGTGAGTGAGTGTGTGAGAGTGAGTGAGAGTGTGAGTGAGTGTGTGAGAGTGAGTGAGAGTGTGAGTGAGAGTGAGTGAGAGTGAGTGTGTGAGAGTGAGTGAGAGTGTGAGTGAGAGTGAGTGAGTGAGAGTGTGAGAGTGAGAGTGTGAGTGAGAGTGTGAGTGAGTGTGTGAGTGAGAGTGTGAGTGAGTGTGAGTGAGTGTGTGAGAGTGAGTGAGAGTGTGAGAGTGTGAGTGAGTGAGAGTGAGTGAGAGTGTGAGAGTGTGAGTGAGTGAGAGTGAGTGAGAGTGTGAGTGAGTGTGTGTCACACAGAATAAGATGGCAAGGAGGAGAGGAGGGGAGGTCACTGGCTGTAGTATTAGGAGTGATGGTGGAGTAGAGAGTAATGACCTGGAGTAACCTGGGAAACTGAGTTAACTCATAACTAACCACTTGGCTTTGACTGGGATTGAATGCACAAGCCTTCACATGCACCCATGCACACACACATTAACACACGCCCCGTTCCCCACACTCACGTGTGTGTTCATGTGGCGTGTGCATGCAGTGCACCTGACCTTCCCCCACTCGTATGTGTGTACATGAGGAAGCCAATTAAATTTACATGCACAAACACACACACACTCCCACATGCACAGATGTTCAAACCATTCTGAAAGAAGACTCAGAAGATTTCTGCACTGTCTGTTCTTCTGTCTGTTCTTCTGTCTGTCTGTCTGTTTTTCTGTCTGTTCTTCTGCCCCTGCCTGTTGGGCTGTTTGTTCTGTAGTGTACAGGAGGGAGGGAGGGTCCTCGTCCCACCACCTTCCCAAAGGACCCCTGCCATCCCAGGGGCTTTACTCCTCCTCATCCTCCCCCTTGCTCCCCCACCGGACGCTACCACATCAGCAACACACACACACACACACACGTCCTCTTCCTCTGTCACTCCATTAGTACTCTTCAGGAACAGCTCTGCCTGATGGTAGCCATGTGTGAACCACACTGTCTTATTTTATTTTATCTTATTTTAGCGCAGCACCTGTCTGTAGCTCCACCCTTCCCTCCTTGGCTCGGATAGCACACAGTGCCCCCTGCAGGTGGGAGGTCTGCTCCGTCTCCCGACTGACCACTTTTAACATGACACTTGATACATGAATAATTGTTACATTATTGCAGGACTGAAAGGCTTCATCTGGCTGGTTGCTGGTGGGTGATCTGGACTTGTGAAGTTTCTGTGCTGTTCAACCTGGAGCTTGAGCTCACTGACTCATCCCACTTCCACATGTTTGTACACAGGCATCAGATCCCCAGTGACACCTTTACCTAGAGCGTCATACCACAACACTGACAGGCACACAGGGTTTGACTTGAAATGCACAACAGAATTTTCTCATGAGGCGTTTAGAGGTACATTTTGGTAGTTAGGACTTGTTTAGCATTAAATTACTTCAAGTGTTTAGTGGTTACAGGTATTTACTAAATGTATTAATCCCCACTTAATAATATTTCCATGTGCCGGCATGACAGAACAACACAGAACATCAACCTGTATGGTGTTGGACATCAACCTTTATGGGGTTGGACATCAACCTGTATGGTGTTGGACATCAACCTGTATGGTGTTGGACATCAACCTTTATGGTGTTGGACATCAACCTTTATGGTGTTGGACATTTCAAAACAGCTGTGCAACATCAAGTTGCACTTCAGACTGTAAGCAACATTCCTTAATTGCATAATAAAACTTGTGTAAATGACCACTTCTGTTTTATTAATTGACCTTTAGAAGAGAACTTTGCTGGAACTGTGGGACACCACAAACCTGCAGTGGACCACAGACCACGGTCCATGAGCTTCGTTGTGTCACCATTTCACGGTTAAATGCAGGCTCGGCGTCTCGTCGTACGTGCGTGTGCTCGGCGTCTCGTCGTACGTGCGTGTGCTCGGCGTCTCGTGGTACGTGCGTGTGCTCGGCGTCTCGTCGTACGTGCGTGTGCTCGGTGTCTTGTCGTACGTCTCGGCGTCTCGTACGTGCGTGTGCTCGGCATCTCGGAGTGTGTGTGTGCGTGTGTGCTCGGCGTCTCGGAGTGTGTGTGTGCGTGTGCTCAACGGGCATGCGCTCGGACGCTCTTGCTTCTCAGAACACATGACCTCTCTTTCTATTTTTGCTACACTCACAGTGCACTTGGGCCCCGATGTGAGCTGAGGGAACGGCGAGGGCCATCAAGGGATCTGCAGCGAGTTCAGCGGGTTTGGAGTTCACTCAGTCCGACGCTCTCAGGGCAAGCAGGCTCCTCCCATCTACAGAATGCTCCCTGCCCAGCTGAGACTGCAGCCCAGCCAGCCACGGGTCAACATGCTTTGTTTTTCAAAATGTTCGTTTCCAGAGATTTCTTTTACAGAAATGGTCCTGAATACAACAAATGAGTGTTGTCGGCTGTAATGGCACCAGCATCGATGTTGAGTGTGTGTGTGTGTGTGTATACCTAGTATGTCTGTGAATGGCACTGTCCTTTTACTCAGAAGAATTCAGTAATAATAGTAATTAATAGCTCACAGATGTTGCGTAAGGACATATTTCTCTGTAGTATCTAAAAGGTCAGATGGCTTTGGACGTAGGGATCAGTACCTAGTGGCTCGTCTTTGAGAAGAGAAACATCAATACATGTGGCATTCAGAAACACTTGAGGAACCCCATCCACTCTGTTCCTGAGGAACCCCCTCCAAACTATTAATATATCATGGCAGCACTGTTTTAGCCTTGCTTCTGCATGACTAATCCGTGGGATTAATGTCAGAGTGATTAATGGTACAGGGACTAAATGAACTGGGAACTAAAATAAGTGCAGTAGTTTTACTGTGTTTGGTTTTCACCTTTTCTGAAGGTGAAACCAGAAATGTTCAGGCTGAGGTGCTGCTCCACCCACAAGCCTCAGTTCCTCAAACGTTACAGGACCCACCAATGATTTCTTTTCTTCTCTTTTTTTTTTTGGGAGGGGGGGGGGCTTGCTTGTTTAATTTCCACTTTCTGCTTTATTCCTGGTTTAATGCAAATGCAAGCCAGCTGTGCTGCAAGGAGATAGGCAGACATGGAGTTCAGAGGCCAGAGAAAAACAGAGTCAGAGATGAGAGAAAACACTTCAGCTCTTTTATCAGATTGTACACAACTATAGTGTGGTGCACCGTGTTTGTAAGGACGCACTCCTGTCAGGTTAAAGCTACCAGGCTCCAGACCACCAGGGGTGCTAGCGAGCACCCAACTGCCCTAAGACTTTTGGAGCCCTTTGAGAGGGCTCTGTTTTTTTCAAAAATTCTTCCTGAACCCCAGTCAGTGCGTGTATGTTTGATATTTCTGCCATTGCTGGCTTTTATGGTGCCAAAGGGAAAACTTGAGCATGTCTGTAAATATTTAAAGATTATGTTTTTTTGTTTACACTAAATTTTTCTCAAAGCATATGGTGGCAGTTTATTTCTCAGTAGGTACTGAAATGCAGTGAAAGAGGCAAATTTAGTTTTCACAACTTCTGCATATTTTTGCAAATGAACTTCAGTACCATCACTACTTGTTTCTCAGGAATAACCGAACAAAATAAATATGGACACACAAGCAGAACTCCAGCATGCAAAGAGAATGACTGTGGCTCACCGCAGAGGGACAAGCATTGGTGTTTTACTACACGCTAGTTCTGCTACACGCTAGTTCTGCTACACGCTAGTTCTACTACACGCTAGTTCTACTACACGCTAGTTCTATTACACGCTGCTTCTACTACACGCTAGTTCTGCTACACGCTAGTTCTACTACACGCTGCTTCTACTACACGCTGTTTCTACTACACGCTGCTTCTACTACACGCTGTTTCTACTACACGCTGCTTCTACTACACGCTGTTTCTACTACACGCTAGTTCTACTACACGCTAGTTCTCTTCATTCACACACACACACCAGGTTTAGATCTTGAACCATGCCAACGACAGGCTTTCAGCAAGATTGATGGTGACTGTGGAGAGACAGACAAAGACGGCTAGTTTTATAACTTTATTTGTTCTCTATTCTCTTTTCACAGCAAATAGTGGATCCTAGTGTACCATGCAGAGGCCAGAGTGCTCATGTGGAGAACTTTAAAGACTCTCCCTGTGGAAATATTCTGCTTTATGTCTGGGCTTCGACTGGGCCTGTGGTGCCTTCTGATGAACAACGAGGAGCCAGGGGCTGAAAGTTACCTCTGCAAGGTCAGAAGGTTCAGGACCTGCAGGTGAATCTTCAAAACTTCAAAACATGACCCTTCCCAAACACACACACACACACACACCATGTGAGACTCCCAGTCCTCTTGGGACCATCTCCCATATACTCTGGGCAGTGGAGGAATTCTGTCCGAGAGGGTTTTTTTTGCTTTTTGCAAACCTGTGCTGGTATTTTGATTACAAAATGTTGACTACATGTAAATACCTCTTCAAGCATTTTGTCCTATAAGACCATCAAATCAAATCAAATCAAATTACAGCAGGGGGGAATCAGGGGTGTTGAGAGTGGCCAGGACAGTTAATTGATCCTCCATCCATGTCTGGATAAGTAGAAGGTGGTTGGTCTGGAGTGGGAAACAGAAGAACCTCGTCAGTCCTTATTCAGTATCAAACCAGATGGGGGACATCCATTATCTCGGTAAGAGTAAAGAGAGACAGTTAGCTCTGTATGGGAGTAAGAATGGAGCATAAAATGTAGACATTTCTGAAGCGTGGCAGTAATTAACTATTGCAGCCTAACTAAAAGGACAGAACCAGAAGGTAACACAGACTTGGGGGCGCCCTGAGGTGTTGGCATCCCTCCACTCCACCGTCAATAAATTTTGACAGTGAACGTGTGCATTGGTGAGACGACAGCACCAGTGTCTCAGTATACCATAAAACCCTCTGTCTGTGAACTCCTGGATTTGTATCTAAGGGGGAATATTAATTACCAAATGCTAAACTAAATAATTAAGTTTTTAACCTAGACTTGTGTCGGAGTCCTGGGTATTTTCTTGAAGGTTATTCCATAGTTGGGGGGTTTATAAGAGAAGGCTCTTCCCCCCACTTTATTCATTATTACCTTATTAATTATTGGAACAAGTAAGAAGCAGCACCCTGTGATCTCAGTAAATGTGGAAGTTCATAATAAGAAATACATTTTTGCAGTTAATCAGAAGCGGTATTTATCTGGGAGCCTGGGCAGGGCTGATAAGACTGGGCTGATATGATAAAATTTTCTAGTTCTAGTTGGAACTGTGGCTGCAGCATTTTAAGTTGAACTAAAATGAGCCTCCTAATAGTAGTGAGTTACAGTCGTCTAATCTAGAGCTAACGAACGCATGTACTCATTTTTCTGCGTCATTCTGGGATAATGCATTTCTTAGCTTGGCGATGTTGTGTAGGTGGAGAAAAGCTAATCCTAGTAATACTATCTATGTATTTATCAAATGATAAGTCGGAGTCAAATACGATGACGAGATTTTTAGCTACCGAGCCGAGTGTAATGGGAAGGTGGTGAGATTTACCATTAAATCTGATATTTACTGCTTTGTGGCCTTTGGGCCCAGAAGCAGAACCTCTGTTTTGTCACCAATAAGGTGGAGGAAGTTTTGCGACATCCAGCATTTCACTTCTCTTACTCAGGCTTCAGTTTTTCTCCTAAAACAACATTTTATTCAATATCAGCCCTACCAGCTGACAGACCAGTGGGATTAGCTAGTAAAGGGTTAATTTTAGTATATTATTAATATGAATAATGTTTTATTATTAAAGAAATCCATAAAAACATTACTTGTTAAGTTTGCTGGAATCAGAGGTTCAGCACCTGCCTGATCTTTCATAAGATTAGAAATAACACTAAAAAGAAATCTAGGGATATTTTTGTTATTCTCAATTAGTGATGAAAAATATGCTAATCGTGCTTTAGTTTCTGCGTGATAATCTTGGTCCGTGTACATAATTATATCCTACAGGTGTTGGCTTCATTTAATGTGTAAAACTCACCATCAATTTTCTGATCGCTTATAATTTCATATTCAGTATCTGCTTTAGAACTGAGCGATCTTATGTTGACTAAGACGAATTTCAGGTCGGTCATAGTACTACTATTATTTGGTTGCAAGGTTTGAATACTAGTTAAAGTCTTAGAATGAATTATTTTAGTTTTTCTATAATTGAATTTATCCCAGGGAACAGACACAGTCTCAATTCTGGTGGATCTAGGTGATGCCTCAAGGCTGTGCTGTAGGAAAGCAACACGGTGCTATCCTGGGTTGGGTGGACACCATCTCTGCCTAAGAGACCAGGCTTGTCCTCAAACTTCTTCCAGTTGTCTATAAAGCCCACTTGATTTTCAGAACACACACGGAACACTTGGACATCCAGCGATTTAGTGCCATGACCCTGCTGTATGGGATGGGCCCAAATTATGGCAAAGACTACATTTCTCTTCTTGTAGAGCCAAAGTTGAATCCAGACGTTACAGTGAACTTGGAGGTGACAGTCAGTGCCATTCAGGAGGTTTCCATGTCTCGAGAGAAAGTGTTGGCTATTAGGGTGTGTATTTATTAGAAGGGTGGAGTTCCAGGTCCAGTTTTCTCACGAATTCAACTTCTTACATAAATCTGTATTTTGTAATGTCTACCAGCTGCTTGAGCTTTTTTCTATAAGAACCCAAAGACGTGCTCTTCTGTGGCAGACTTTTATTGAGCCTCCCATTTTAGCTCATACCTCCTGACTTTAACAGAACATTCCAGAAATGAGAGTAAAGGCTGGAACCAAGAATCATAACTGTGCTGGAGAAACACAGCTTGGAAGTTTCTAACCAAATAAAACCATCGTTCAGCCAATTGTTTCAACACTTACACTCACATAAAATGGTGGTCTGGACTCAAAATGTGCTATAATTATAAAACAATAAAACACATCTGCTCACATATTACCCACAAAACCTGACATCACCCAGAACCTTGCCTCCTATTTAACTCTGTGTCTATAAATATTTTGAGCATACAGATGCTCTTAATGGCTCTGAACATTTAGATTAATTTCAGAAAATAAGATTCATTTTTCTAGAACCTTCTCAGTTAATGCTGCTACAAGACGGGTAGGTCCACAAACCTGAACATATTCAACATCCACAACCTCCCTCAGTCCAGTTACCTCACAGGGCTCCGGTATGTACGAGAGGTGCTCGTGACACTAACACCACCTGCCAGGTTGTGTTGGCAACCAGGCTGGTGATGACTCTGCATTGTCCTAGCCACAGCCTGTGAGGAGAAACGCCCGCCTGCTGGTCTCTCAGCAGCCTTCTTCTCTCCAGCTAGGACTGCCGAGGCCGTTAAAGCGGTGCTACTGGCCTCCACGCTGCACTCCATTGCTCAAAAAAGTTTACGGTAAACACCCACTCCAGATGCACGACGTTCTCTCTAAACACGTACTGAAATGTAATCATCAACTTTTTCCCTGTTTTTCTTCTTTCTAGAAACCTGATCACTAATAATAATAATAGCACCACTTTTGGGGGGGTATTTTGGGATCGATGTCAAATATATCCAGAGGTTGAGATGTAAACAAAGGTCATGAATTTTCTCTCAAATATATGGTCATGATTTATTTTGCACACTGGAAGACACTGAAATAAATAGTTTATACAAGCGTCGCTGGTCACAAAGTTCTCAGGGGCGGCTGTCACGTGGGCGAAGCTTCAAACTCTTAATGGCTGTTTCATAGAACTAAAAAGGAAGCCACGCTAGGTGTAGACAGTGTCCTCTACTGAAACCTTCATTTGCCTGTTATTTCCTTCAAATTGCCTTTACCACAACTCCAAAACCTCGGTTTTGTTTGACTGGAGCAGCCCAAAGATTTTTTCATTTCAGTCTTCTTTTTCATTCTGGTTTTAGTCTCAGTCCTGAGCTTTGGGCCATAGTTGGAGGTGGAAGTACGAGAGACGTCAGTGACTTACCAACAGACTGGTAAAACATGCAGGTCATGTGAACATTATGACCCTTTCCACACACACTCAATGTAGATTACTGTATAAGCAATAAAGATTTCATCTTAAATCAAACTACTGTCTCACAGAGGTTAAAATGTGCCTTGCTCTGGTTCAACAGACAATTGGAAACAAACTAGTGAAGTAAATTAAGAAGTTTCAAGATGATGTGTAAACATGAGCAGATAGAAACGCACCTCTGCCTTGCCTCACATTTTGCACCTGGCTTTGTAATATAATCAGTCTTTAGGTTCTGATGAGGCTGAAAGGCGTCCGTAGGTTTTCTGTTGCTTCCTGCTGCCTCTTGGGCACAACCATGTCCAGCAACACTGCGCCACATTACTGAACCAGTCACTCTGCACCAAATCCTTTTCTTGCTCACGCACGCTCCTCACGTAAACGCAGCCTCCCCGGCACCAAGGCACGTGGGTGGTGGCACCAGTGTTTACTGAGAGCGGGGGAAGGATGGGAAATCAGAGGCCTTGAACAGATCTGCAGGCTGGCTCCAGTAGCACATGTACCCTTAAAAACTTGAGTATTAATGCAAGTTAAAACTTATCAAGGAATATTTTGATGGGAGAAAAAGCTGAATCCAAAGAGCTGCTTGTTTATCAGTGGCTGTAAATATTTCCTGGTTCTGTCCAAATAATGTAAATTGTGCACAAGAGGGTTTTTCTGAAAAGTCAACAGACAAGGCGAACTGGAGTCAGACGTAAACGGCAGAATATTGGCATGAAAAGGTTTTCTAGAGCACATTCACACCACTTTTAAAAAAGGTCTGAGGCAAATCTGCATTACAGCAATCAAAGATTTAACAGGCAAATCTTCTGAAGACCAGTAAAATCCACAAGAAAGAAAAATCCATATAAAAGACTCAAATAACCGTCAAATGTAGACTTAAGGTAAATTCCCATAAATAATCAACACCAAAAGACAAGAATGGGACTTTATTGGTTTTTGTGGAGTTTATAACACTAAGATAAAGGGCAGTTTACACATACAATTACAAACAAACATGTGATTTGTGAGCATCATAACCTGTACAATATTTCATACATCGTTGGTTGTGTATTCAGTGCATAGCATTATTACACAGAGCAACTGCTGCACATCACAAAATGATCATCTAAACAGGCTGAAACTGAATAAGGCTGTTTTATACTTTTTTTGTCCTGCAAATGATGGAAAGAGACAGAGTTTACATTATGAGTCCAAAGGAAAAGTGGAAGAGGAAGATGACTAAACGCCGAGGGGCAGAAGAACCCCAGGAGGCTGTCTGCAGGGGGCAAGTCCGGACCATTTAGTGCACAGTACCACCACCCATCCAAATGCATGACATGATGCGCTTAAACAGCTACTGAAACAAGCACTTTTTTCGGTACAGTAAACGAGAGGCACTTTGTGGCAACCACATCACAGCATATTGCACAAATCAGCTAAAAACTACTGACATGAAACTTCACTGGCACCTTCAGATTTTCATATATATATATTTTTTAAATGATTAAAGCTGAAACTCAAATGTTTGATGCCACCTGTGAGCTCCACATAAGTTTTTAACCCGTGCCACACAAGTCGAGGGTCTCTGCTGTAGTGCTCGCGGAGCCCAGGCCCCAGACTTCACCTGCTGCGGCTCACCGACACACCACAGCCTGTGGAGGCCACGGCGTCAGAGGCCCTCCCTTACCTGGGTGAGGCGTGATGGGAGCCAGAGCTGATAAACCACCTGCACTGGGTTTCCTCGAAGACTGGACTGAGAAACCTGACAAAAGGATGCCCAAGGAGTGCTCTGTTCATTGGGGTATTGTGTTACAGTACTATGGCAGAACAGTCAGGGGTGGGGCTACAGATGGCCTTGACATGGCCTGTGATCAGATACAAGCTTATTAACAGTGACGCCCTTCAACAGATTTCTACAATAAACTGTTGAACATCCAGACATTGTACAAGATATATTCAGGTAGGGGCCAGAGAGCCAACCATCTTCAGAGTCTTTAACCAGAATGTGCATGAATACTGTCACACGGTTATTCCTTTCTATTCTAGTTTGATGATTGTATTATATGATTCTATGGGGATGCGCAGAAATCAGGATCTAGAGGATACAGGGAAACTTCATACCACCACCATCTTCCTACATATTTAATTGCTTGAATGGCTTTAACAAGGGGGTATAACTGAATGGAAAATACTGTGGACTGCTGACTGAAACCCTGCAAAAACCTGTAACAGTGCAAAAGTCTAGTACAATATGTTGCTCTGTTATAGTAGCTTTAAATAAGTACTGTTAAAGTCAGTGCTTGGGCAGAACGGTAGAGCACAAAGCAAAGAATGCCTCCCACAGACTCCACCCCCTCTCACAAAGAATGCCTCCCACAGACTCCACCCCCTCTCACAAAGAATGCCTCCCACAGACTCCACCCCCTCTCACAAACACACACACGCGCGCGCGCGCACACACACACAAACCTAAAACAAACAAAACCTTCAAGCTTAATTTTGGCAGGTTTTCAGTGACGTAAAATGTAAACAAAATCCTTGAATTAAGGTTCTTTCCCCTTTGTTCTTTCCTGGGTTGGCTAGTGTAGAACAGCATTAGAGAAGGCAGAGTCTCCTCTTCAAACCTCGGGAACGTATTCTTTCTAAAAGGAAGGCGAGATGTTCGACACACAGAGTCAGTGAGACAAAATGAAGCCTCAATGTCAACAACAGAAGAAAGGCAGCTTACTACCGCCAGAGAAGATTCTTACTACCGCCAGAGAAGATTCTTGCTACCGCCAGAGAAGATTCTTGCTACCGCCAGAGAAGATTCTTGCCCAAGAGACTGAGAAAGTTTTTTTTGTTTGTTTTTTTTTTTTTTTGGTCTGGCCCAAGATTCAACATGAGCCAGGTGTTAAAATTTGGCATGAAAAAGAAAATGATACATTATTTAAATACTCATATATAGGGCTTTAATATGCCTGAAACAAGCACAAGACTTTCTGTAAAATCTGTAGCTGCACTATTTGTATTCCCTAAGGAATGAAACCTGTTCAAGAGGGAAAGAGAGAGGAAGAGGGAAAAAAATAAATTAAAATAATAAAAAAAAAAAAAGGTTGGAAGGGGGGGGGGGGGTTAAAATGTAAAGAATCCCAAGCCAAAAATATAACCCACACCAAAAGTACAAGAGCGCAGAGTTCAAATTAGCATGTGGCTAACAGTGCTAGGGTATCCAGGCTGCTCATACATTCCAGCAGCTACACGCACTGGATGATGGGCACAGATTCTTGGCTCCAAATGTTTGAGTTTGTAGTTTGGCAGTTTGTAAGCACCATTGTTAAAATGAAACAAACGATCCAGGTTTCATTAACCCACCACCCAATAAGGCTACAAACAGGGTTAGGAGCCAAAGATCTGTGGTTGGATCCCCCCCACCCTCCAAAAAAAAGAAAAAAGAAAACCCCCAAACACAGGAACTCAATGAGATCGTCACAATACGGCCTCAAAACACAGGAACTCAATGAGATCGTCACAATACGGCCTCAAAACACAGGAACTCAATGAGATCGTCACAATACGGCC
>JAOXYF010000012.1:2710520-2734659 GCA_028565775.1 Sternarchorhynchus goeldii
GCTAGTGTGCTCAGATCAGATCCATCCGACCCACGCTAGTGTGCTCAGATCAGATCCATCCGACCCACGCTAGTGTGCTCAGATCAGATCCATCCGACCCACGCTAGTGTGATCAGATCAGATCCTTATACAAAAGAAGCTACACTGTCAGTCTCCAATGACCATTGGATGGGATGGGAACTCCGATGTAGAGGAGGTGATGAGAGAGCTACAGTACACTACACTACAGTAACACTACAGTACACTACACTACACTAACACTACACTACACTAACACTACACTAACACTACACTACACTAACACTACACTACACTAACACTACACTACACTACAGATTAACTCAGTAAACAGCAGGATTAAGACACCATTAATCACTGAGAGCTGAAGGGACAATAAAAGAAAGTGATGAACACAATGCTAATGCAGCTAGCAAAGCTAATGAATCACTGATTTAGAGTTCAGGGCACAGCGACGTCACAAAACACAGCCTCCAGCTTCACAAAACACCTATAAGGATTTGTTCTCTCCCCCTGCAACACATTCACCAGACAGCTACCTGGACACATACTGCAGTAACTTGAATGGTTAGTGGAATTAAACACCAACAGTGATGACACTCGCACATGGGCAAGTTAAAATGATATAATTTAAAGGCCAACACTGTCCACAATTTAAAAAACCACACACAAAAAAACCAAAAAAAAAAAACTCCACACAAAAACCCTCTTCACAGAAATGTACCAGCGAATAACAGTGCTAGATCTAGGATGTCCATATAAAGCTGTAAACCGTTCCTGTGAGGTGTCCACTAAACCTAAACAGCTATTCAAAAGAATGTTCACACAAACCTTCCCAATACAGTAGCAGTCAGAGTTTAAATCATCATTATTAATTTAGGAAATACACCACATCCCAAACACCAAAATTCACCACTTCACTGGGTGAAGCACTCGATGGGATCAGTCCTCAACAAATCTTTAACTGCAAAATTGAATGAATGAATGTGTTATATACATTGTTAAAGCCCCTCTTAACATCAGCCATTTTCTGACAGCAGCTGGTGCAATGGTCCTTTGTGTAGCACTGATTGTGAATTTAATCTTACATTATGTAGGCCAGTGGATCCTCTGCGCGTCGCATAAGATGGAGATCTTTTGTTTCAATTCAACATGATCTAAACATTAGCTGCAGTTATATTCTGTAGCACTCAAACATCAAACTACTCAATTGCGTCGATAGCCACATACACCAGCAAGCGTACAGGGCAAACAATGACGGGATATCTAGGTTGAACCTTGCGAATTGCCGAGGGCGCTAACAGAGGCGCCTGCTCACACCAGCGCTGCTGGGGCCAAGATAGCCAGCATCAGCTCAAGCACCAGCACGGGTTAAAATCTCTTCGTGTAAATATACACACAAGCTGCAAGTACAATCTATTAACCCTTAAACTATTCAGCAATGAAACAATGACAATGTATACTTGTAATCTGTAAAATGCAATTCATCTAGACATGGTGTCACGCCAATTGCAGGTTAGGCACTAAATCTCGACCTCGCTGACAGGTTGGCAATACTTTCAACGCAAAGAGAACAAATTAATGAACGTTAGAGAAGCTACTTTACTCCTCTCACTGGTGTCAGATCGGCCTAGAACAGCTAACTGGACACTGGTGTAAACAAAAGCAGTTGGATCTTACCTCACTCTTAGGTAGATATACATGTACATGCAAAAGACAAAAATAAACCCGAGCATGTAGTGTGTATTAAAGAGGATACAGGTCAGGTCCAAGTCGAACCCATCCTCCTGGTATCTCCTTTTGTTTCGGCTGACCATCTTCTGTATGATAGTAGCCATAGCGGTAAAAGGAGTCTTTATGGTCTTTAAAGTAAGCGAGAGTATTTTTGCCTCTGAAGGAAAAGCCGTCGTCTATCGCTGCGAGTCTCCCCGGGTCCGGTTCGAGTCGTCCGGAGGCGCTAGCTCACCTGCTAGCCGCGGATCTGCTTCTCCTGCGCGGTCATAAAGGGCCTCCGCTCCGCTCCGCTCCGCCAAAGCAGGCCGGGCCTCCGTGATCCAACCAACCGGTGAGAAACGCTCCGCGTCAAAAGGTACACGACTCTCCACGTCTCGCAGAGCAGTATTTCTAAAGCACGCCAAGTCTCTGATTCCACCGCAGTCGCCGTGATTGCGCCGAAAGGCGGAGAGGATCCTCTCCGTCCGTCTCCAAACCCGAGAACGCAAGCGGTGGCGGAGCCGCTCGAGCTTCGCCGCCGTCCGTGTGGCGCTAACGAACTGCTAGCCGCACAGCTAGCGAGCTAGCAAAGTACGTTCATCTTTAAAAATAATCGACATCAAATCTCTACCATCCACCTCGCTGATAGTCCAGTGCATAAAGATAAATTTGACAGCCTCCACCATACTATTAAACTAACTCGTTAATGAAGTGTAACGGCTGAGTTTTACGTGTTAACGTCCCCGTCCCGTCGGCTTCCTCCCGTTCTAGTCCGTCAGATAAACTCCACTGCTGAACTTCCATCATGGCTTCCAATAAAAAGGTTACGTTCAGACAAATCGTGATCCGCCACAAAGAATAGTTCCCAAGGAAGGCAAACCTCTCTAAATGTACTCCAAGCAAATCACTACTAATTTTTTTCTTTTGTAAATCGATAACTGGCCAATTTGGGACCCAGTCGCTTGATGTCTTTCAGGGTCTTAAACATTTTTTTAGCAGTGGCGGAGGAACACAGACATTATGCACTCGAACTCATTTTTGTTTCGTGGTCACGTGTCTACTGAAACGAGATAAGTGCACAGTATTTTATATCAGATTACTTGAAATATTCTTTTAAATATTATGTAATGATCATTCGCATTTCAGGACTCTGTTGTATCATATTCACTGTGTACAATCTAAGCAAAATACCAACTAGTCGCCAGTATGAATGTTTTCTGAGGGGTAAAAAGCTCACATAGCGTGTAGTTGCCCGTTTGCTCGACAGCCCTGCAACACAGGGCAGGAAATTACTGAAATGCTTACGCAAGCAGAAAAGTAAGTCTGACCGTAAACCGAAATCAAAGTGTCTCAGATTTACACAACTACATTTTATAGTGCTACACTACGACAGTATGCATAACAGCAATTTTTACAATTAACTGTAAACGTCAGGTGACAACTGTAAATCTACACATTGCGAATACTGTCATAAATGTTCGTTTTGTCCTTTAGGGCGGGACAGCCGTACAACGTACCAGTCTTTTTTTAAAACGGCAAATCGTTATTCTTTGGCGCCATCTGTCAGAATAATAGGATATACAACACTGCTCAAATTAAAATCTGCACATTGGAAAGGGAAACCTGAAGATCCTTGAATGAAAGGACACATCAAAAGACGACTGCTACATGTAACAGCCAAACGTATAACCTTCTTAATGATCTAAATGTTTATCTTTTATGTATATTTTTCACGTAAGGTACCTATTTGTTCAATTACTGACCTTCTTGAAATTAAGTTATTCCGCTCTTTAGCGTAAAACTCAGCAACTATCAATTAATCCTAATGAGAACTGTAGTGCAGATGTTCATAAACATGATTAGGAAATAATTTAATTGAATTCTGTCGTAATATGCGTTTAGTTTATAGTTTGTATATAGTTATAGTTAGTTTATAGTTGTGCTAGCTGGGGTTGGTTCGTGCCGAATAGGCTCCGGGCCTGCGCGACCCTGAATTGGATTAAGATGCTTAGAAGATGAAATCTGTCGTGTATGACGTCATTTCCCTGCCAAAACTAGAGAGCGCAAAAACACGAGGCGAAAAACATCAGCGAGCACTTTTAACATTTCGCGAGCGTAATTGTGAAACTCGCGAGCGCAGAAATAACAATTTCGTGCGCATTTAGCTTCGTGCTCGCTCTCAAACGGTCTTTTTTCGTTCTCGAATGTTTTTTTCCTTTGTGATTTTATCGTTCGTTTGGCGCCCCCAAAGTGCCAAAACCATCCCATATGACAGAAACGCCCCATGAACCCGCCCCCAAAGTGCCTAAACCACCCCAATGTCAAAGGTCGCGCAAAAAGGAAATGTAATTGTTGCCCCAAACGAACGATAAAATCACGAAGGAAAACAAAATCGAGAACGAAAAAAGACCGTTTGAGCTCGAGCACGAATCTGAATGCGCACGAAATTGTTCTTTCTGTGCTCGCGAGTTTCTCCTTTACTCTCGCGAAATGTTAAAAGTGCTCTTTGATGTTTTTCGCCCCGTGATTTTTTTTTGCGCTCTCTAGTTTTGGCAGGGAAATGACGTTATAGCCGCGCAATTTGAGCGAAACAGTGGGGCCTTTGAGACTCAGCGGCACTGTGGGAACGAACCGAACCGAACCGCTAGAGGGCAGTGACGGAAAATATCAGCGTCCCGCGGTTTTACCGAAGAACTGGAGAGTCGTGGAGGTGAGTGTCATGTAGTTTCACCCACTGCAGTGAGCCTGAATATCTCTATGTTAATATACACCCAGATATGCGGATAATAGAGTCAGAATGTTTCGAAAAAGATGCACTTTAGTACGTCTTTTATGTTGAAGAAAGTAAACTAACAACATTAATTTCAGTGGTCAACTTAGAAGAAGGTCAGCACCAACCACAAAGACCAGCCTTCAGCTTCGGTGCTTGCTAGGTTGCTAATATCCAGGCTCTAGATGACTAGTTAGCTAGCGAGGCAGCTAACTCCACCAGACGGACTGGTTAGAGGACAACGGAACCAAAACATACATTCATTTGGCAGGTAGGTAGCTAGTTCACCTAGCTAGATATTGTGTTTATAAGTTAAAGATCTGATAGAAATAGTTAAACGGGTCTTTGATTTGGCGAGGAAACGTTATCCTTGCTGGAGAAGCTTTCAAAATACAAGTCCTAGACAGATTTCTCTTAAAAACTGCTCTTTGCCTTCGAGTGAGATGTGGTGAGTTTGAGAGTAAATCCCGCGTTTACCTGCTGTCTTCTCTTGTGTTAGCCAAGATAAGTAGATGCATCCTTCCTATAACGACACCCGTTCAATATTAACTATCTAGGTTAAATACAAGGGGTTCAACGGTAACCACAAAGACCAGCTTTCAGTTTTGTTGCTAGCTACTAATATTCAGGCTCTAGATAGTTGGCTAGCTTGGTTAGCTATATTGTTGCATAGCTATACGAAAACGAAACCAAAACCTGTATTTAATTGTCAGGTATGTGATTTGTATTCGAAATGTATCAGATGATATCAGATATGTACATGTATCAGATAACATGCAAATGCCTTGGATCAAACTAGATCTTTTATGCTTTTGATAGTGGCAGTGGATAATCATGAACCAGTGTCAGTATCAGGGTGTCAACATTTTTGTAATTAGTTCTAGTAATTTAACTTCCAGTATTTGATGTATGTAAGCTGTCAAATGTGTTGGCTGAAAGTGTGGGGATTTGTTTTTCCAGAGCTGGTTTTAGGTTTTAGTTGCGCTTTTGCTGTGCAATTTGTCTCACGGACATTATTCAGACCAGCCTTTGGGTACATGTATAGTACCAAAATAGAATGTTTATTATTATTATTATTATTATTGTATTCAGATGACAGTGTCATCGTTAGAAGGGTCCTAAATACTTACATTTCCCATGAGCCAATAGAGTGAGACATTCACTAATGTTTGAAGTAAAGGATTTGTTCAGCACAGAAATGAACAATGTTGGGGTTTTTAAAGCAACCTGACCACAGGTTCATGGTTGAATCCAGATTGCAACAAACACATCTGCCAAAAAGATGAAAGCATACGGTGTCTCAAATGTCCTTTCTCAAAATTTCTGTAAAGTATCAAAAATCCATTAATGCTCCCACTATAAAATGTTATGGGTAATTCTTCAAAGTGTTAACTA
Organism: Sternarchorhynchus goeldii; assembly: GCA_028565775.1. Lineage (NCBI taxonomy): Eukaryota > Metazoa > Chordata > Actinopteri > Gymnotiformes > Apteronotidae > Sternarchorhynchus > Sternarchorhynchus goeldii. Next base: position 2,716,417 of record JAOXYF010000012.1, read on the forward strand.
AAAATGTGAGCACAGAGCAAATGTGTCAATGGAATAAATACTATGCAATTTTGACTTAAAATTATGGTAAGAACCATTAAGGACAAATGTATGGTACCTTCACTTACACAGACTCTGAACAGATTTATTTTGCTTGTGAACGTTACAATCACTTGCTAAGTGACAACAAAAGAAGCTTTAAAAATCTGATGATAGTCATAGCACTTCTCATCTTATAGGATGGGCCAAAGGGTTTTCTGTTGTGATCTTTCTTTCTTTCTTTCTTTCTTTCTTTCTTTCTTTCTTTCTTTCTTTTATTACTACACAGACAAACGTGTGATGATGGTATTGAAGGAGATTCCAACAGAAAACATCACTCGCCCTTTGGGCCGTAATGAAGTAGTTGGGTTACTCTTCCGCCTCACCATATTTGGTGCCGTCACGTACTTCACAATAAAGTGGATGGTGGACGCCATTGATCCCACAAGAAAACAAAAGGTTGAAGCTCAGAAGCAGGTTAGTTAAACCCCAGATTGATGTGCTCAGTCTGATTGAGCACAGACATGGATTTGATATACCTGGCGGAACACGTAGAGCAAGTTCAGTGTTGAACGATGCAATTCTTCATCCGCGCATTCCACTGGATGATCGGCTGTGTCATTGATGATCTGTGATCAATTGTTAGAGTTGTGCAGGCGAAGGCATGACTGAATTCCTGCTTCCTCGCAGGCAGAGAAACTCATGCGGCAGATCGGCGTACAGAACGTGAAGCTGTCGGAGTACGAGATGAGCATCGCAGCTCATCTTGTGGACCCACTAACCATGCAAGTGAGGATGAGTCCGATCCTTCATCTCCACGCTGCACGAAACAATTCTCCCCTGCACGTCTTTTTGTCTACAGAAACTTCTTGATCGGTTCAGACAGAACAACCGTGTCAATGTTTAGTTGCTGATTGCAGAGCCTTCTACTACCATCACCTCTGTTGGAGTGATGGCTGTCAGGGTGTACAGTGGGATTGTTTCATCAGGATTTCTGTTCTCACAGATTACGTGGAGTGACATAGCTGGCCTGGATGATGTCATAACTGAACTGAAAGACACAGTCATTCTTCCCATCAAGAAAAGGCATCTGTTTGAAGGCTCACGACTGCTCCAGCCTCCCAAAGGTGAACATCTACACCCAGCCGACCATGGTCCAGCCTTCATACCCTTACCACGTGGTGCCCGGGCACAAAAATGAAGACTGGGTCAGCTTGTTAAATGTTGTTTGTAGTGCAGAGCAATATTAATATCACAGAAAGCTAACATATGCTCCTTTCATTTGAACCAGATACATTTCTATGAGTGATTTAATGAATTCTGGCATTTCTTTGATCCACAGGTAGTCCTGATTAATTGTACAGTACTTGATACAGACACAATTGTTGTGAAGTACACAAGGTTTCCAGAAAGTTCATCAGCTGTGCAGGCAAAGTGCTTTTGAGGTGTGTCCTCTCACAGCGTGTCCTCTTGTGTGTTTAGGAGTGCTCCTGTACGGCCCGCCCGGCTGTGGGAAAACCCTGATCGCCAAGGCCACTGCCAGAGAGGCCGGCTTCCGCTTCATCAACCTGCAGCCCTCCACGCTGACCGACAAGTGGTACGGAGAGTCCCAGAAACTGGCGGCTGCCGTCTTCTCCTTGGCCGTCAAGCTTCAGCCCGCCATCATCTTCATCGATGAGATTGGTGAGCACGCTTACAGCTTTTCTTTTTTTTTTTTCTTTTTACGCGCTGTGTCTGAAATGATCGTTGAACACATGGTTCAGGGGTTGGCAAACCTCAAATCTTAATGACCAATAAATCGGTGGAGAGATGACGCTCCTCAGCGAGAACCTCGGACGAACTCCCTCCTCCTCCACTTTTTTCCAGACTCTTTTCTAAGGAGCCGTTCCAGCTCTGACCACGAGGCCACTGCCATGATGAAGGCTCAGTTCATGAGCCTGTGGGATGGCCTGGACACAGACACAAGCTGCCAGGTAACAGTCTCCTAGTTACAGAGGAGTGCAGCATCTCCCTGCGTTCTTGTGCCGTGACGGACCGTCTGGCCGAGTGCATCTCGGACGTCGGAGTGACTCTGCAGCACTATATTTAAACTATGCCAGGAATTCTCGACTCACTGTGATGTCCTAGCTGAGTAAACCTGGATGGTTACTTCACTGTGCACAGGTGATAATTATGGGTGCGACTAACCGACCGCAGGACCTGGACTCTGCTATACTCCGCAGGATGCCCACAAGGTTCCACATTAATCAGCCTGTAAGTGTCATCACAGCTTTAAAGGCAGAAAGTGAAATACAACATTTTTCAAGTTAAGATTCATGCAGTGTTTCATGCCCTTTGTCCTCCTCCCCCCCAACCAGAATATCAAGCAAAGAGAAGAAATACTGAAGCTCATCTTAGAAAATGAAAATGTAAGTGTAGTGTCTTCTGATGGAACACGGCTCCGTCTCACCTGACACGTCCATGCAGTGTAATGGTTCTTTTGCCCAAGGTGGAGGAGGTGGACCTGAATGAAATCGCGAAAGGGACTGATGGCTTCTCAGGAAGTGACCTCAGAGAGATGTGTCGGGACGCAGCCCTACTCTGTGTCCGAGACTTTGTGCACAACACTGCCCCTGATGGCAGGTAAGTGCAAGGACAGTGTCCTGAAACACAGGAGTACCAGTATAAGAGTTGGTGAGCTGTCAGCCCCTAGCCAGACCTGCCTTTCTCTTACTCTGTCAGTTAAAAGTGGTTTTTAACTCCACCAAGCATCAGAATTACAAAATAATCTATTTGGAGGATAAATAGCATTGCTATGATGAAAGCTATGCTATTATGTACAACTGGGTATTACTTTGTACTGGTGGTCTGAGGGGTTTGAGTGCGGTGTGATTCATAACAGGCATTTCTTTGTGCTTTTGCGTGTGTGGAAGCTGGTCCAGGATTTGTAGCCAAGTGTCAGCCAGCTACTACAGGGAGCCAGTGAGGGTTTATATTTCCCAATTCTAAAAATGAGCACATTGATCTGTGTCTGCATACTGCACAGAATAACATACCACTACTGGTCCTTCCAGCAGTCGAATGTGGCCAAGACAGATAACATGAAACAGAACAACAGTGTGGTTTAAGGTGATTGTATAAAGTCCAGTGGAGCCTGTTTTCGTCTGCTTTCAAAACAGGAACACTCCAAATCTGCCAAACAGGAACACTGTACATACTCATCAAGAGGCTTCTTCGGAATTGAGAATATGAGTGCTTTTGTCCGATTATCACGGATGTATCTGTGGCATTTAAACTGTCTGATAATCACAGATGTATCCGGGGCATTTAAACCGCCTTTCCTCACAGTCCACAGGCTGAGTACATCAGGCCCATTCAGCAGCAGGACCTCCAGAGGGCCATCAGCAAGATGAAACGAACAAAATCTACAGACGTGCCAAACATGCTGATGCACGCAGCACTAGACTGAATAATGGTTGGACGAGGAGCGTTAGTACCCTAGAAAATGTTATTTAGCTTCCATTTTATTTCTTTTCAGCCTTTCCATAAGGAAATGCCCCAGTTACTTGTGTTTTGAAACCAAATGTATGATCATTTCCTCTGAGCTCCCTTTGCAGTGTGTAAATACTGTAACTCTTCCTGTGTCATTGGATCATTCCAGTTCCTCCCTCTGCGTCTCCTCTCTCACGTCCACAGGACGTCTCGAGCTGTGTGAATGTTTTAAAAAAATCTCACAAATGATATGCATCATATGTATAAAGAATCTGGTTTCTCATGCTGTTATTAATTTAATGTAATAAACAGAACATGTGATGAATTAGGTTAATTTTACATTTACAGGGTCTTCAGTGCAAATCTGGTTTGGGTTTTTCTATTAAAAGGGACAGTCCAACCTCTGAACATGGAGACACATAGTTTACAGATACAATGCCTTTTAAACTAAACTATAACGTGTATAAGGTGGAGAGATGAGAGAAGCTGTTGTGATGTACTGTGGTACTTTGTGTGTATTTATTTGAAACAAGCAATAAATAGGGATGTACAGAATATCATGAATGAATGTGTGATTACATAGTAGATTTATTACAGACGTGTGGTTGGAGTGCAGAACCATGTCCCACTGGACCACGTTCTGTCCAAGGCTCTGTGGTGGTGCTAATCCAGGTGAGTGTCAGGCCTCAACAGGTATCTGCTTTGCTTTACATGTACATAAGTTTTAAAAAATCTGAATGAAATTTGACAAAAAGCACATGGAGGGACAAAGAAGTGTACATGAAACATTTAATCAACAGTACAAATGAAACCGTTCAGTTCTTTTAAATCTGATGACTAAGACCTGAGCTATACGACAAACGCATAAACCATGTTGTACCATGGGCTTTTACTAAAGGCATTAATCACTTTATATTGTACAGATTCTTTTGTTTTTAACATTTTAAGATCTTAAGATGTTTCACAATACACGCCAATAAAGGTTTTGCCTCCAAGTTTGGATCCAAATGCACTTAAAGTGCTGACAAATCCTACAAAACTTCCTTGTTACATTTTATTTTGCATAGTTTTTACTTACAGTAGGGTCCCAGTTACATGCTGCTTGTGAATAACATGCCTTTCAAAAAGAGAATACAAATCTGTACAAATATAAAGTAGCTAATGAAATATTTTGGAAATTCCTTTCTCGCTACAAGGCATGTAATACTTGTGACTGGATGAGGCTCATCGTCCATGAACTGTTGGCTCCCTGATCAGAGGTGCTTTGATCAAAATGTAGTGTTAGCAACACACTAAAGGTACAATAAGTAGATTGTTGTACAATGTACATTTAAAGTAATAATACACTCAGTTATGGAATGATTATGTATGAAATTAAAAAGCTCCCTAAAAGCCCAAAGTTGCCCAAAGCCAAAATGTCTTGAATTGCCCTCAGGGATCAATAACTCTACTGATCACTTACTAATTCTTTTAACTTCAGCCTTTTGGATACATAATAAACATGTACAGTATAAATAAATGACTTTCCAAACATCTACATGTCCTTCACGACTCTAGTTTCCATGTAATTTGGGCAGAGTTCATCTGAGATAAAGGCTCTGTTCATATAGCTCTTATCAAAATCTACATGTTCCACCATAAAGTTTCTCGTAGTCTAAACAAGTTTGCTAGCAATAGATAACTGAGCAAGCAGAGCCTACTGTGACAATCCTATCCATCTGTTCTCTAACTCAGCACTGGTAGGGTCCTACATCAAAACGTTAACCTGACACCACTGCGGCCAGTTCTGCTTGAGGGGTACAAACTGGAAGTCGTACAGGGATTTTAAATGTGTTCATCAGAATACTATGACTACATCCAGATAGTTTTTCCCCTTTTTGAGCATCTTGTTTTTACATTCAAAGCTTTGCTTGCTGCTTATTATAGAAACATCAAGATTCTACACCATTATCAACTGAAGTTTTAATCTTAAAAGAATATTAATTCATCTCAATAGCTTTATCCTTCTATAATTTTTCCATCAAGGTTTTATGTACTACAGCCGACAGCTTTCATAAAAACGTCACAGCAGCTGATTAGCAGCAGGCAAACACCTTAATCTGAGTACCTTCACCCAGCTGTGTAATGTAGGCAGAATCTGGTATTTAGTTCTGGATTAACCCCAGCAAGTCAACTGACTTCAGGTGTTTTCTAGTAATTAACGCCACCAAATGCCAATGTGTTGTTTTTTTTTTAACTGGCCTCTTTTTGAAGTGTTCATGAACCCAAATCTCCAACACACTTTATAATTTCTACAAGGCGAAAATGATTTCTTTAAACAAAGTCTTAAATATTATATAGAAGCAACATAAAATCATCTTGGAGTTAGAGCTTATAAATACAGTGCACTAAAAACCTACAAGTTGTATCTTTATTTCAAGATTACATTTGGCTGTCGCCTTCTGCGAGTTGTACCAGCTTCCACCTTAATCTTTCTGCAGGGAGCTGTAGTACTCTGTGAGGACCTTCCATGCTTTGGGGGCCATAAACCCTTCTGGAGGATTCTCCCCACTGCTGGCCAGTCTCCTCATTTTGGTTCCAGAAATGAACTCAAACTCCTCATGCCTGAAAAAGGATAAAATGCCCAAAATGTTCATTTTAATGCAAATGTGATTATGGCCTTTTTAAAATCTTTCTTGAAGATGATCTCACCGATCCTCATCGTAGAAATCCATTGCCTTCTTCACTTTATTGTAAGCTGCAACTCTGAAAGGGATGATCTCCAGGGACGTTAGTCCTGGTGCCATGGTTAACACTTTGCCACCGTGGGTGGGCTCGTAAAGGTCCCGTTTTGTCTCCGGGTGGGGCATACCAGCTGGATCACGGCCCACGATGTAGAAGTTGGCACCAGCGATCATTCTGGACCGGCAATGCCACTGGACCTGCGGAGACGCGGACACGCCCGTTCGAATGACCTCGTCCATCACAAGGGTATCGAAACCTCACGATCGGGCTAAACGGCCCGTAGCGGAGCCCAGCTTCGGCGCCAGTGGCCTCACCTCAGTCGGTCCAGCGTACATCATGGGTGAGGGGAAGATGGCCACGATGGTGCTGGCCGGGTGGAGCACGGCCTCCTCCAGCACGGCGGCGTGCTGCCTCATGCGCCAGGCCAGCGGCACATCGTCGTCCTTGGTCCAGCCGCCCAGCGGGTGCAGCAGAAGCACGGGCCTCCGATAGCCGCGTTCCAGCAGACGGCGCCTGGTGTCCTGCATCAGCAGCGCGTGGCCGTTGTGCACCGGGTTCCGCAGCTGGAAGGCAAAGATGGCGTCTGGGGGAGCGAGACGGACATGTGGCTCAGCAGGGGGGAGGGTTTGGGCAATAAAATTCGTCACCAAACAAAATTAGGAAAATGTTTTAGTAAAAACAACATCACAACCGTTTCCTTCCACCCGTCTCAAGTATTTGTGGAAACAAAGTGGGAGGAAAGAACACTTGCTGCGCTCAAACTCTACTGCTCCCAGATGAGCACAGACACTCCCAGGGAAGAACTTATGATTTCAGATGTACCAAAGGTTGCCTGTAGCCACAAACACTAGCCATCTAGCAAGACGAGATTGGCAGGGTGTGAGAAAGTGATGAACCATGTCAAGTTTTTCTTTAACCCCCATTCCATCTTAACAGGCAAGGAAAAGTCTTTAGAACATGGAGTTTATAAGGGCGTGTTAAAAGCATCCCTCCACAACGCCGTCTCTCGCTGAACCGCCCGTGTCCCATGATTTGAGACGACCGGTAACCGATCACATCATGGAGAGCTTGTTGCATCTCCACTTATACATGTTCAGCTGTTTTACTGCATTAAGCTTAGTTCATTGTTCAGGGAAGAATTCCTAGAAGACGCTGCCATACTGCGTTTCCCTACTACATTTCGTTGCCTTGTTCTCGTACATGGGTAATGACAAAGTTGAATCTAATCTAATCCAAGTTGATTCACCCAATCTGCCATGAGGGATGTTTATACATCCTGTGGCATTTAAACATCGATCAAGTGGCCCAGGGCGAGTCAGCATGGATCCACTTTTGCTCCCAACAGCCACCACCATGTTTTAGCTTAAATTAAATGAAAAAATTAATGTTTAAAGTCACCAACAGCCATGCTGTAATGGTGGAGAGCGACACCATTGTTGTGCTAATCTAACTGACTAAATGTGGATGGTTTTACGATGGTGATGGATCATTCCACACACACCGAGGCCAACAAACCCCAACTCTAGCAGTACAACACCCTGAAACCCAACACAGGAACTACAGAACAATTCTATTCAAAGCCATAAATAACTTTTCTAACTAGGAGTAGGTTGATAAAATTATTTCTGTTTAGGGCCAAGTATGTATACTTGGGTTTTATTTTGAAAATGAATCAGTAAACACGTGAACCTCAGTAATAAAATGTACCTGGACAGGTGAACCTCAGTAATTTTACCTGCACCCATTTCCTTAAACTTCTGCCTGAGCTCCTTCGGTGTGAGCCGGTAATGATCCAGACCGTCATCCCATCTGATCCGCTCCAACACCTCCAATTCCCCACCAGCCAACCAATCACCTCCTTCCATAACCATCTGAAAGGGAACCAGCAACTCAATTATGAAAAAAAAACCACGCAAAAAAAAAAAAATTACCCAAGTTTGAAATAAATGGGCAGAGACACTAGAGCTGTAGTGACTGAGGCCCTGTGGAGCCTCTGGACCCTGGTGGATGTTGTCGTACCTTGATGTAAGGGTGCTGCGGGCACGTGGTGCCCCACTGTCGAGCGCAGCGCTCCTCCTTACGGTGCTCGTAGAACTCTGGGTTGCGCAAGATGGCCACTCTGTTGCCCTTGTACTCCAGAGCAAAAGCAGCACAGCCATCCAGCTTCTCCTTGTCTTCTGTGGACACGGGCAGCACGATGGGCACAGACAGGTTGATTGTGCCACCTAGATTTGATGCGAAAGGTTTACCCTCAGGTCTGCTAGACAAAAATGCCGTGTGACTTCCGTGGCCAAGAATTAGATCCAAATCTGGGACTATAGATTTACAGAAATAGAAACGCAGCTATGTAATCTTGAATAACACGTTTGACTTGTCTCTCCGGTTACTGTGCTACAAAGGTATGGACAGAGCTACTGAATGTTCTGTAGCTGCAGGATAACTGTCAAAGGAGAGGCATCAGGTTGACGAATGTCAATACCATCCATGAGGGTGTTGAAGTGGAGCACCTGCAGGTACTCTCTCTCCCTCATGAAGCCTTTCAGCGGAGTTGCCCATCCTTCAGACAGAACCTGAACCCACTGAAGATCCACCTGAAGCAACAGAAACCAGCAAGAACGGTTCATCTGCTTAATCCCTTACTCTCAATGGCCAGGGTGGTGTTGCAGCATCTTGGGCCTCTAAATATCCTTCAGATATTTACAGTACTAAATATGCTTTACACTGAAATATTAACACCAACAACCAATCATAACCAACAAGTCCAGTCCATTATTAGGAAGTTCATGTAAACTGGAAGTTTAAATGACGTTCATTCGTTCCTGGTAAATGGCGTCACCACAGGATGTAGCAACAGATTCCGTCAGTTAAATGCTGTAAAGCTGATGTGGTAACAGCAGCTTCTGTTTCACCCATGAAAGCTGCACCACCTTAGTGATGAAAGCATGCAGGATGGTCTTACCTTGGTGATTGTCACAGTAGGGAGGATGTTGGCATCACTCATGACCAAGTTCAGCTTGTTTTCAGGCACAAACAGCTCATTGACTTCCTCCGTCACACCACTGGGCACAATTCCCTGCAAGCACAAAAGACAAAGTTCATTGTCATCCAACTGTATTAGTTATTTTCCAGAGGTTTTGACCATATTTAAGCCACCTGCAGATTTCCTGAACAGTTATATGCACACCTGGTCCTTCAGGAGTTCCACCAGGGACTGAATGCACTCATTAACCGTGAGCTCTCCAGTCTTCAGAACCAGTTCTGGAGAATCCGGTTTCTCATAATCCGAATCAATACCAGTAAAGCCTGAGAAGCAAACCAGGTGCAAGTCGATTTGTGATTCACAAAATGGTTAAAAAAAAAAAAAAAAAAAAAAACAAACAAACAAAAAAACAACATTAACAAGATGTGATTGGATACCTTTAATCTCTCCAGCACGAGCCTTTTTGTAAAGTCCCTTGACATCTCTGCCTTCACACACCTCCAGTGGTGCATTCACAAACACCTCAAAGAACGGCAAACCCGAGTTCTCATGGATCTTCCTTGCTTCATTTCGGTCCTTTCAAGAGAATCAAAACCACACCAGAAGTGGTTTTTTACCCCCCCCCCCTTCTCTTTCACATTCAATTGCTTTGTGTCCCCACAGAACATTATGTAAAAATACCTTTTGATCTCACTGTTAAATGACTCCTAAAATTAGGAAGGTTACTAATACACTGACCAAGAAGACCTTCCACTGAGGTGAATGTTCAACTGCTCCTCACCTTAGTGAATGGAGAGATGAAGCTGGTGATGCAAACAAGGCCAGCGTCTGCAAAAAGCTTGGCCACTTCGGCAATACGCCGGATGTTCTCCTCTCGGTCTGCTGCACTGAAGCCCAAATTCTTGTTCAGGCCATGACGAATGTTGTCTCCGTCCAAGGAGTAGCACGGGATGGCATGGGAAACCAAATACTCTTCCAGAGCAAAGCCGACAGTCGTTTTTCCTGCTCCCGACAGCCCTGGATGACGACAGCACTGAACTCAGATGATCCAGCTTCATATAAAAAGACGACATCAGCACTGTGCCAAGATACTCTGAGCCTGAACCGAAGTTAAAAGGTGCAGTCTTGTTATGCGACTGGAGAGCCGTGTTTGGGGTGGCTAGAAGCAGGGCGAACCTGTCAGCCAGACAGTGCATCCTCGGAAGCCTCCTCTGGTTCCTACAACCTGCCCTCGTTTGCTCCTGCTCACATGGTGAGCCTGGTACACCACGTTGGTCGCCCTTTGAAGACCCTAAAAGCCCAATAAAGGACAGCAACAAAAAGGTGTGAGAAAACTAAAAGCATGTTAGCAGACCGGATCTTCACAAAGATCAACTATTTTGCTTACGTCTCATTGCCTGGTAGAGCAGGATCTTCACAAAGGTCTATTTCACTTAATGATCTAGAACTTGGTCAAGTCTTGCATACCACTCATTCCCCTTCAGGGAACTACATGCATCTCAAAACTCGACACTGCGCAAACAAGAGTACAAAGTTCCGTTACTGAAAGTTTATAGTTAACCAAGCCAACCAGTTAATACACTACTACGTGTACACCAAGTCCAGAACTTTTATTTAACTTGGTTATACAACATTTAGCCACCACTTCATTATGCAAATGAAGTCTTTGGATTGTGTATATATGTAAACTGTATGGACTTCTGACCATCAAGCTTTATAAACTATGGATTGTAAGCTACTGACATGGACACCAGTGTAAGTGACCCACACTGGCTGGTTTTATCATGTAACGTGTCTACAAACCTTCAGTGAATATGAGCAAGTCAATGAGCATAAATGCTAAAGTAAAAAAGGGGGAGCGCGGAGGGGGGCGGGGACTCTGGGTGGACTAGGGAAAACAAATAAGTCTATTCATGCTGACCAGCGGAGAGGTGGCCAGAACGGAGCTGCGCGCTGGACCGCAGCCACATTCGAGTCCTTCACCCTCCCTCCACCTCTTTCCTCCGTAAGCTCCACGTCCATCAGGGGCGCTTTTCAGTCCCATATACAGTGCCCTGCTTCTTTTGGTGGAGCAAAATGCTCGTTTCATATAAGGTTTTTCTGACGTTGCAGCCGTCTTTGACGGGTAAGAGACGTAGAACAGAGGCAGGAGGTTTAAACTTGGTAGTCAGGACCCAGACATTGCACCTACAGGCGCCTTAAATCACACACACACACCTATAAAACAATTAGGAAAAATAACAAGAAGCAAAAGAACTGCAATAACCTTTGCGCCATGGTGTCGCGACATCTGTAACCCCATCACAAAGTTATAGAGGAAAAGATACCGACTGACAGTGCAATTTTAGTAGAAAGTCTGATAAAATTTGCTCAGAAGACGAGCTCACTTAGCGTTTAACAGGACAAAGCAAGATTAAACGGTCTTGAAGCGTTGAAACTAACCGACTTTGTCCAAAAAACTTTTAGTAGGCATAAAAGCCGGTTGCATTCCCCGTCCTTTAAGGTTAAACATAAGATATTACGCACTTTAAACCATGCTCTTACCGTTCTCTGCTTTTTGGTCCCAGACATAATTCCAGTGATTAGACGCAGCGTCTAAGAGTCGTTGAAGTTGGAGGACGCGCAGAACAGCACTGCTCGTGAAGACGTGAAAACCCTGGACACGTAGCACAGACAACTTTCTTCCGGAAAGGGGCGGCCAGCCACGGAATTTACATGCTCGGGATGATTGGACATTACGCGGAGGGTCTCGCCCACTGCGAAAGCAGACACGGTACAAGTTAAGAAACAAACTATTTAAAAGTAAGAAAAAGTCAGTGTTGCTCTGAGAATGATGCCTCTTCAGGAAATAAAAAAGGAAGCGCTATTTATGTTGCGCCCAGTTGAAAAACTTGAAGGGTTGTATCACAGTGTGTTGAATAGTTTATTTAACGCACTAACCAAGATAACTACACGATCTTATACTAAACCGTAATACTACCAATACTACCAATACTACCCATCCTTCTTGACTATAGTCCATTATTGCTAAACCATCTAAAATACTGGTTTGGTCCAACTGGTATTTGCTTTGGACTAGTTCCAATCTTATATGACCCGTCATAAAGTACCATGTCGTACTGGGTAAGAGCCGTTCCATCCAGGTCTTGATTTAAGGACCAGACCTCTTTAATCTCCATAAGATTCCCGAGTCATCGGTAAATATTTCATTTTGTCAATATCCAGACCACATAGTTAGGTTATATATATGCCTCTAGTTTCTAATCTCTGTGAATCACACCGAATTGATTTTGAGCTGTATAGAAATCATCAAATTAAGAACCTCATTTTGAGCTGTATAGAAATCATCAAATCCTGGATGGGTCATAATTTCCTGCAACTCAACAATGAGCCACCTAGAATTATCATTATTGCAAACAATGACAACTGTGAAACAATAACACAGGAGTGGTTCAGACCTAGAGGGTGAGTCCTGCAGAGATTGGTGAATGTTCTACTCAGACACTTCTACTAAACCTGGGGATTGACTGATGAGCTGAAGCAGGTGTGTTTAGCATTAGTTAATATAACACTGTGGCATCAGACCCTGGTCCAAGAGGACCAGAGTCTAGTGTGGTTGACCCTGCTGAACTCTGACACACCTGCGAGCTCATATCTGGACGGTATGTAATTTAAACCGACATCTCATCAAAAACCTTAGACTGTGTCACCTAAGTGTTAAATGCTGTGTTAGTCTCCAACATCTGCATAAAATAGCCAAGGTCAGACGTAGCCTCACTGAGTGATGGTGAAAAGCACATACATGCCTTTGACTCATCACTTCTGGACTGCTGTAACGCACTAGACAGCCTTCCAAAGAAAACTGAAACTTTCAGAGGTACAGAATGCAGGGGCCAAAATCAGAGAGAATATTACGTCCATTCTTAAAGAGCTGTACTAACTACCCGGGTCATTCAAAATGCTTGTTTTAATATTTTTGCTTACATTTAAGTGTTTGTGCAGTGTTATCTGTCTTTAGCTCAGCAGTATGATTACTAGGCCTGAACTCTGAAGCGTTCTCAGATCAGCTGATAAAAACAATGCTATCACCCCATTAAAGAACACAAAGTCCACATTCTGCTGCCATGGCTGCAAACGCTGGAATTCTCCTCCAGACCACCTGAGGGCACTCTCAATGGTTTAAATACATTCAAGAAGAAAGTTGAGACCGATTTATTGTCAGGTGTTTAATTAAAGTGTTACTATTTTTATCTGCACTTCCATTGTGACTGCCCTTAAACTGTATCAAGATTATTCTATCCTGTTATCATTTAGTAAATGCTCTGAATGTTTTGATTTGGAAAGAAATATAATAAGAAACATGCAGAAGGAAATACAGACCCACAAGCTTAACAGTGCAGCCATATTTGCAGAGCTGTTGTGTTTAAACATGGTGGCATTTAGACCTGGTGCTACCGCTGTCTCTGCCACAGAACAATAAAGACTGAAAACTGGGCTTACAAAAAGCCTTGAGGATTAGTTAGATGGTTTACACAGTAAGTATATACTAATCAATCAGTCTATATTAACATAGCTTGATATTTACATTCTGTGTAGTTGTTCAGTCAAGTGTAGTTCTAACACTGACCATCCGACTGTAAGATGAGAGGTCTGTTGCCAGATCTGTTTCTGACTTATGTGTTCCAGCACTTGTGACTTGCATCTTCAATAATTTTGCATTAAAACCACAAGCCAATGGACTGCACTATCTAACGATTGATTTAATAAAACAATACCCTTCTTAGACTGCTGTGGTTAGTGGACAACAGCACATAAATCTAGCGTGTAAACAGCGTGTGTTTCGGACTGCCGTTTTCAGTTGTCAAAACAGTTTCCTCTAGTTGTTAACAGGCACCAGTCACAGTTACGTACTGTGGACCGGTTCTGCCACCTTAGGACTCATTTTCACACACATATACCCACCCTCATTACATTTTGTACTTTTTTTGCAAGCAAAGCGCACACCTGACGAAGGACATCTGGCCCAAACATCTTGTTTCTTTATAAACCTTGTGTACTTCACTACATTTTTAAATATCTCTACTGTCCTACTACAATACACTGCAGTTACTCATCTGGAGCAAATAAACATCTATGAAAAAAAATAAAATACTTCATGTATCAATGTCAAAAGGTTCTTACAAGTTTACAATGATTTGGTATCTTAGAAATAAAGCTTTCAAAAATTTGGCAAATGAGGTACTGATTCACACTGATGTTAGAAACCCCAACAGATAGGAATTACAGAACTGATATAAACTCATGAACTTTTATACGTATTACACCTCTGGACATTTTTAACCAAAGAGGGGAAAAAAAAAAAATTTAAAGCAAAAACCAAATTTATTTAGACCATCTCATCTGTGAGAACCAAGAGAAAAGGAACTTTAAAAATGGCCAAGGGAAAAAAATGATTTGAAGGAAACTTAATTTTAATACGCTAAAACAGAGCGCGTCCTACCCCTCACTCACACAGCCATCCTATTAAATCATAGCTCTGTGTTCTTGTGACTCACTTTGGGCAGTTCACATTCTTGGTTGAAATCACAGCCCTGCAGGAGTGTGGAGTAGTGGTCCCTGACTGTGTGATAGAGTGGAGCTGGGTGACTGAAGGTGGGGAAAGGCATGGGCTTCTCGTTGAGGAAGAACTGGAGTCTCAGGTCGTCCTCGCACTCGTACAAGACGAACAGCAGGTTTGCAGCGTAGGGGACGATTTGACCGGTGCGAAACTTGCGATTACTCTGTGCTGAGAAGTTCTTGGCCATCAGCGGCATCTCGTCCCTGAAGAAGCCCATCAGAGACAGCAGCGGGAGCAGAGTCTCCGCATGGCCCACCTGGATGGTGGCGGCCGTGGTGGTCTTGCCCAGCCTGGCCAGGTACAGGAGCACAGGACATGACGGTCACATGCACTAGCCTGACAGCGCACAGCCTCCAGACATGTCAGAGCGTATCACACACGTGTTCATGGAACTGGGATGACGTTAGTGGGACTTGTGCACTCAATTGTTCACTGTAGTATAAAAGACTAGAAAAACACAATCATCTGGCCTTCCTAGTGTGCCAGAGTAAACACTTTAACAGATCTCAAACTGGCCCAACTATTTGTGAAAAGACCAGGAAGGACAGTTTCCACAAAGCCCTTATAAAATGCAACACCACATTGTCAGGTAGTACAATGTAAATACCAAAGTATGCAACACAGGCGGACTTGTGGATTAGTGAGTAAACGTTGGGCTTGGTCTCCATTCAGGCAGAAGCTTCTCACCTGTAGTCATACGAAGCTTCATCAAGCCTCCTGAAAACGTCGTGGAAGAGGGAGCAACTCGATTTGCGGTTGATGTCATAGCCGTATCCTCTTTTCCAATACTGTTTCAAATCATTTTTATATTCAAGGACCTTCAAAACATAAGATGCCTTTAGAACATGTACAGAACATTATCCCAAATTGTCTGAAGTTCATGCTGCTGAACTCTAAAAGGAGAGCAGACCTTATGATTAGATTCAGTATTATTGCTTGTGAATCCCCACATTTAGTACAAAAAAGCTAAATATTTATTCTACTATGCTAGAGTAATATCTGATGTGTTTACACTGTGAGAGTAAATCAGAGCCCTGTATGAAGTCCACACCTGAGCATCTGCTTCATCCAGCAGATTACACCATGAAGAGTTTTCAGACTTGACTGCCAGCTCATAGGAGCACAGGAATAGAGCTGCTTCAGCCAGATCTGTGACAAAGGTACACGAGATTTCACTTAGCGTTTACACCAACGTCTGAAGACACGCTTCAGTTTCTCTGAATGAGTGTAGCAGATGAGGACGGCCAGAGCACAGGCCTGCTCCTCCACGTCAGCACCCAACTGCACTTCAAACAGTTAGTGAGGGAGTTAAAGATAACCTGGTGTTATTAGACTGTGTGGAATCTGCAGGCGATTTGCCATCTTCCTCCTCACTCCGTCCATCTCTGCAGATGTTTTGAAAATTTCTACCTCCTTTAAAGCTGTCCTGCTGTTCTCAACATCTTCAACGTATCTTTGGCACTGATCAAAGAATCTCATTAGTGAATCATTTACATAGTGTGTGAAGCCCAGACCTATTAAAGACAGACAAAGTTCAAGTTTAGCTTCATAGTTTCATCTTCATAGTTGAAACAGCGCCCTAATGCCACATAAGGACATAAGCATATTGTAATTCACCTCGCATGTCCCAGTGTTGGTGAAGGCCCTCTTGGAAAGCTTTTATGCTATCAACGCATCTGTGCTTGGAGCTGGTCATAAACTCAATGCGTTTATCAACAAAATGATCCTGCGACATCACTGTTGGAAAGGTTTTGGCCAACCTAATAGCCAAATGTCTGTGGTCGTCCTTTCCTTTCGGGACTAGTTTTCCGTCCATGTCTTCTGTATACCACATCGCCCATTTACGTTTTATGTCATTCAGCCACGAGGCAGGACTTGTCGCTTCGGCCATAACGAGTTCATAGAGCCGCGCGATCCTTCGGATGTTCTTGGCTGTCGGATAACGCGTCCCGTGTCTGATTACTGCAACTAAATATACTGGCTTGCAGTCAGCGGATGGAGGCCCCATAAGCGATTCATTTACGGATAAAATATTATCTATTAAATGTGGGTTCACTTCCTCATATCTGCTTTTTGTGCCAAAGTAAGAAGCAATTAATGGAATATTTGATTTTGTTAACGTACAATACGAAACGCGAAACATCATAATGCTTAAAGCAGTAATAACAAAATTGTTTCTAGACACTAATTTTACAGGCTTCATCTTCCCAAATTATTCTGTCTTAACGACAGAAATGATCCTGCTACCTGTTCTGTCTTTCTTCCGTAGTTCATTCCCAGCTGGCGAGCTGCGTTACACTCGTTCAGCCCAGGACGGGTTTCACTTTTAAACTGTGAAGCCAACTTCAACACGGCTGAATGGTGAAATCTTCCGGGTCAGATTGGGATGATCATAATGGACTACTTAGTTACTGATTATTTTCTTATAAACTGAGATTAAAAACATCACAATCTTTTATCTTATATTTACTTTGATTATATGATTAAATAATCTCCACTTATCGCAGTCGGATGTACCCTGTCTTTATAAACCAATTTTATGTTTGAACAGCCATATAATAAAAATGTCCATTAGATGTCAGTAATTCACTTTTCACCAAAATCAACTTAAAAACCTTGATTTTTGTTTTTAGTTTAACTCATATTCGAGATGGACAGACTTCTGTGATTCTTTCTTCCTCTGTGTAATCCTTTCATGCACAGAGGAAGAAAGAATCACAGAAGTCTGTCCATCTCGAATATGATGGAATTTCATCATAATTTAATAATCGAATTTCAAATGGTCCTGGTTAATCATTATTTTACCTGAAAACTTAAATCATTAGGTTTTAGTGTGAGACTGATCAGTATTAGTCATTAGTTGCATTAGTTTCTGGGGTGGGTGGAGGTTCTACAGTGTGTGGCTGGGGTGAGTGGAGGTTCCGAAGTGTGTGGCTGGGGTTGGAAGAGTCCCTGGTGATGCTTCATGCTCTGCTCACACAGTGCTGGTGGTGTAGGTCTTGATGGAGCTGTATAACACCACTCAGTGGTCCTCACCGCAGTTAGAAGAACATTCCTGTCAACCAAGTGCTCCTGCACCTCACCATCACACAGGATCAGGTCTGGTGTGGGGGCTGGAATACCAAATACAGGATACCGATGTGCTGAGCCCTTCAAATCAGACATGGCTTTCAGGAGAATTTAAATTAAAAATATGTCCTGTAAGATCTTATTTAATTTTAAAAATCCTGTAAAAATTTTCCTCAAAGGAAAAAAAAAAAAAAAAAAAATAAAAAATATATATATATATATATATATATACACACACACACTGTAAAACTCTGTGTGTGTTATTGGTAAACCCTATTAGCTCTGTGTGTGTGTGTGTGTGTGTTATTGGTACACCCTATTAGCTCTGTGTGTGTGTGTGTGTTATTGGTACACCCTATTAGCT
>JAOXYF010000012.1:2759287-2790256 GCA_028565775.1 Sternarchorhynchus goeldii
AACAGCAGAGCCCCTCCCTGCTCAGTAAGGTGCTTCAGCCCAGCATCAAACAGCAGAGCCCCTCCCTGCTCAGTAAGGTGCTTCAGCCCAGCATCAAACAGCAGAGCCCCTCCCTGCTCAGTAAGTGCACGTATAAAAAATAAGCAGCCAATTAAAGAGTCCAAATATTTACTCTTCACTAAACACACTATTGATAAGCAACATGGAACCATAGTGCACATTTCCTGAAATTGTACAGCTGAATATCAGCAATACCTACAAATGCTAACAGTTACATAAGAAACAGACACACAAGTGAGCCAGCAGAGGTAACAATACCTAACTTTTAAAGTTGAAATGCCATAAGAAATTAGAGCTAAATTTTCAATAATTTTGCCACTTCAGCAGCAATTTCCATTGTGATTTGCGTATACTCACTTATTTCCAGGCAGGCAGGACTTTTGCATAGCATCCACCGTGTACCGCAGGAACTCATGGGCATCTTCTTGACTCCCAAAACGGAAGTGCTTCGCAATCCCTTAGAAGAAACAAATGAGACGTGCCACATTTAATGATGTTCACGTTTAATAATACTCACATACTAATTAGGGGCTGTTTCTGCCCAGCAGAAGTAGCTTATACTCACATATATACTCACGTTTTAGTTCGTTCAACACACCGATGGGTTTGATGACATTCCCCGAGTTGGCGAACACCTGGGTGATGTGATTTTGCATGGTACACATCATACAGAATCCAGGCTCATGACCTGTAAGGGAAAGTGCAGCTAGGCTCAGAACTAACACAATTATCATACAAAACGTTACTACTGCTTCCCCAACAGTAGTACAGTCTACACAACCAAGCCGTTTTTCCTGCCCTGATATTAGAACAGTTTATCTTTTATTCAGCTCACAAACAATCTTGGTGAACAAAGACTATGTGAAGGACATGTTACATATCTGAAATACAGTAGAACCCAAGGGGTCTTGCAGCAGAACAATGCCAGAAACTCACATGTTTTGGAATGCTCTCTGGACAACATGTAGTTGGCAAGGGGAGCAGTGTAGGAGAGACACTGAAGGGCAGAGTTTAAAAAACACGTGTTGCCCAAGTTCTGGAGACCGGCTCCAATCCGATGCACTTGGATCCACCTCATGCAGAGGCGTTCTGAGGGAAACAGAACCTTCTGGGGTAAAGCAATGCCATCTCCGCAGGTCATCACCACTGCATGGTGAAAGAGACACGTTTTACACATCAACACGGATGCACAGACACGTCATGGAACAGGTGCATCGCTGGAACACGGAGTAAACAGAAGCACTTGCCCTGCTCCTTGGGCCTCTCTGTCGGAAGTGCAGTGGTGCTGCCGTACACGGCTGCTCCGATACTGGGAGCCATGCATCCGGCCTTCGCCCTCGCCAGCTCAGTCGAGTTAGGGCTCAAGCTCCAGCTGGAACTGCTGCCATCCATGTCTCCTCCAGAGGAGAAAGGAGTCAGGGAGGCAGAATGCTTGCACCGCACTGACTCAAGGTCAGACTTCTCTGAAGGTTTGTCAACTATGGTCATTGTTCATTTCTGTAAACAAGCATGTATCAAGATCATTTAGAATACATTCACTTCATACTGCATAAATACAATGGACGTGACCCCTTCCACCAATTTGGTTTCTGGCTTCACTGTTGAGAATTAGTGGCAGGTAAGAACTACAGGCAAGATGGACATTCTAGAATCATGCAGTTTGAATACAAACAACGGGTTCCCTGAACGCAAGATTGTTGCGTCATAAAGTAGAACCTTCAGTTTTCTAACGTTCGAAGTCGCACAGGTGTGGATGTCCTCCACCACACCAGGGTGGAAGTCCAAGGCTAATTATTATTCGCATTTCTACCCATTTTGTTTTACTGCGATGCTAATATTCGAGTTTTAAATATGGGGAACAAAAGTTCTTTCCTCATTCCCATAAGATTCGTTCGATCGAGGAAGTAAAATAAAAAAATCACATATATAGAATAGCACATGAACTGCAGTAATATTACAAAACCTTTTACGCACAGAAGGCAAACAATATAGGTTGCGAGATACAACGTGTTTAATAAATAATTTCAGAGGGATTTCATAGGGCCAATTCGTCGTCAAAAATAAACGTTAAACACGTTTATAAGATGTAAAATTACCCAGGTAGCATTACATATTAGCAAGGAAAAATTGTATGTAAAGGCAATTCAGCTAGCTGTTCCCTAGCGAACAAGTTCCCGAAACTAAAGTTTGCTGTATATAATTAACCAACAAGACTCATTGCAACACGAAGATTGTCGCTCTATCCTTCTCCACTTCTGCTGCAACACGTGACTGGCAGGAAACGCAATCGGAACGTCGACATTAGTGAAACCTTGAACTTGAAACAAATGGCTGCTGTAACAAGCTAGGTTTAAACACCAAGACGATACAATTGACACGACCGCATGGTCTTGAATTTGCGACTTAAAAGCAAGATCATTAACTAGCAGTGCTCTGCGACATGTTGGGTTTTTACATCCGCTCCAGCTGTATCACAGTAACTCGGCTAGCTAGCTAGTTAGCAGTAACGCTGTCGATATGAATGGCCGGTTCGCTGTCCCGGGCCCGCCGCGGTCTAAGAAAGCGTTACAATGGGCAAATGTGTCCGCGACCAGGTTTAGTTTTTTTCCAAAAACCCATTAAAATTAATTAGCGTCATATATTAAATACATTGACGTGACTACTGAACACGCAGTGTCGATGTTCAACCGAAACACTACAGCAACACCCTCCCACCTACCCTCCGCCAGTAATAGCGAGCGAGCTAATGCTAGCTAGTGGAGGCTCTCGAGAACGACACAGGCCTCGGGGCCGAATAACTTCGAAAATGTCGCCCAAGATATTTTATATCCGTGATTTAACACGAGATGGATTATTTCACACATGATTGATTAGTTACCTTCTCGCCATGACTCAAATTGGTCTTTGATTGTCAAGCGCGCGTGGTGGTTTGTAGCAGTGAACGCCATGGTAACGGCGAGACGTAACAATACCAGCACGAGCTCTACGTGAAGTCAGACGTGCCGCGCGAGACTGCCGCGGAACCCATAAAACAAGGGAACAACGTCCCCCCCAAAAAACACACATACTTGACAAGCACCCAGCTACATTATCGAAGTATTTTCAGCATCTGAACAGAGACACAAGAAAACCAAGAACGAGAAGGGCACGAGATTTCAAATTCGCCGGTGTTCGCTGGCGGAGAAACATTAGCCAGTTAGCTACGTAGCTAAACAGCTAGATACCACGGTCCGACATCAAAAACTCAACGTGTAACCCGGTGTTCTCAGTTTCCAGTAAACACACTGAAACAGCCATACAGCACCTAGTGTATTCTTACGGCCAAACGGACCAATGAATGCCACGATAAAATCAAATAATCCACATACCTGTGTTTTGTTTTTTTTAAAAAACAAGATTTAGCTGTGTTCGTCCATTCTAATATCCACAGAGCGTCCGGCGGTGAACAATGACGTCGTTCCCGCGGGTCCATCCGGGTAACTGCAGCTGTCGTGGCGTGTGCGGACGCGGAGTGAGAAGCACGTGTGCGAGGATATAGCGTTTTACTAGAGCCGGGTTCACTTAATAGTTCTTCAGGTGTGACGGATCTTTTTGTAAGAAGGAAAGGCATCGTTCATATGAAGAGGTGGTTTCGAGCTGAACGGATTGTTTAGTGCCTGTTTGCGATACAGTGGAGTGAATGTAAGTGTATAGTGTTTACGGTTAGAAACATACCGGCCCGCGAAACGGTACACGGTTGCGTATTATATATTATCTAACTATTATTTCGTAAAAAATCATTTAATAACAAACATATTACAGTGCAATAGCTTACCGAAAACTGTAGGTTGGTTGTTTTCATTTGGATCGTCTATTAAAAGATGTACACTCGCTATCTGCTCATGAAAACATTTATTTATTAGAAAAACCTTAAAGTTATGCAGTCGCAATAATACATTTATTGCTATGTATAATTCGTATGTTATCCAATCACCAGCTCTAGCGACGGTCACTTTCTGGCCACTGGCTGACTGTACGTTGGTGCCTGATCACTCGGCCCTGAGAGGATAAAACTCCAGTACATTGTTGTACCGGTATACGTCGCTGGTATTCATGAAGTGACTTCATTGTAACTGCACTATTATCAATGAAATTCTTTTGTCCTCGATTGATTCAATTAAAAATATATTCACTTTTGCCACACACTTACTCCTATGCACTTATGGACTGAGTAAATGTTTCTGTTCTTGGATTAAATATCATGACTTCATTATATTCAATCCCAGTTTTCCTATATGGTGCCCTGTGAAAGGGTAAGATGTTTTAACGCAAAACCTCAAATCTTGATCTTCAGTCTTTTTGTTCCCATTAGTCCTTACTGCTTTTGTAGTCTTACTAACCTTGTTCTGCTGCATCTTACCAAACTACACCAAGCCATCACTCAGGTTGTAGCAAAATATGCACCCATTAAGGTTGGTCCCCCTCCTCTCACTCTTTTCATGGTTCACTTCAGAAGCTGCTGGTTCAGTTTAACTGAGGTGATGTGCAGTTATGAAACTTTGCATCATACAGGTTTGTTTTGCCACTTATACAAAAATGAACTCACCCCTGGCAGCTACTTTCTCTGGCTCTGCAGAATAGGGACTCATTACAGTGTTCTGTTCAAATTTCTCAGTATTCTGTTGCTCATCGGTTTGAGTGTGTTTCAAACAGCATAATCAAACCATAGGAATCTCTGACATTGTTCTATCCTGGTTTTCCACATTAACTTACTAACCAAAAACATTTCATTGCCATTGGTAATCATAAACCCTCCTCTGCATTATTGTCATTATACATCTTTCAACCCCATATTAACTTGTTACCCAGGACTGTGTTTTTTACTTTTTATAAACTGCATGATTTCATAAATTTCAGAAATCTCATCCTTGCCTCTATAACCTTTTTTTGATCACTGTCTAGACTGAAATACATTTAAATGTTGGCTGCTGGAGTCCTCACACACAATAAATGCTCTGCCTAATTGGGTCCACTCCCATCTCCTCTCCTACAAGGCCCCTCACAGCTGGGACCCCGAGTACCCTGTCAAACGTATGTCTCTCCTCCTCATGATCACTGGTCTTAGATCTTCCCCCCACCCTCAAGATGCGCAGGTCCATCAGTACCAGTCGCTTCGAGCTGTGTGCGTACATCTCAGTATATTACTGTACTACTCCTCTCAGTCCATCTCTGCTTTAAGTGTACCTGCTAAGATTTCATAACTGATAAAAGATTCACAGAACAGTTATGAAACAGTTATGTGCTGATTTGTTAACTGTCTGGGACGCTGAATATAGTCCTATGTAAATAAAAGGTGTAATTATTTTAATTATGGCAATATACACACAGGTGGACCTCCATTCATACATCACCCCCCCCGCCCCCGATAATTATAATACATTTATAAGAGGTTAACCATGAAGTGTAGCAATTAAGTTTTTTCTGGATCGTGAGCTGTATCTTGTGAATTCTGTAACCGATGTATTTGTTTTTTGAGTTGAACAATTTCCTCTTCTTGCTCATCAATCTTCTGCTGCAAGCTGAGTATTACCTAGAAATTAAAGCACATGTTTCCAATCGTCATTTACATCTAATTAAAGCACATTTCAAATAGTCATTCACTTCTGATTTTTAATTTCTAATCAGTATCCAGTGCTGGAGATGTATGCTCTGCCCAATCATACAGTATTATCACATCCCTTAGAAGAGGTTGAATGGTAATGATTTTAAGATTAAGGTGTTGGATTTATGCTATAGATTTTGTTACGGTTTTATTTTAGAGCTTCATAAGGGCAGTTTATGATCAGTTTATTAAGATCATATCGGCCAAATACCATTTCAACATACTTCAAATCAGCGCCGTCACAAAATTATTTCAAGAATGATTATAAAGTTAACCATCTTTTCGTTCAGAACCCAGGTTCCCTGAGCATGTACCCTGTGCTCTACACAGGTCAGTATAGTTGCAGTCATTTGAATCAGTATTTGTATAGTATAAAGCCTCACTGTGCTCCATACCACCATACCTTGTCTTTGGTGCTGAAGAGGTCGCTCTGTAGTAACTGGGAAGCGCTTGGTCTCAGTGAGGGATCAGAGCTGGTTAACAGTCTGATATGCTTGGCAAGCACTGGCCGGTCCTCAGACAAGGTGTCCGGGATCTTCCCCTGTCTGAGGCCTCCAAGTGTGTGCACACGCTCCATCTCTGTCCCAAAAGGCTGGAACAACTCAACAGCAACCACCCCCACACTGTACATATCTGACTGGAAAACAGAGATGTTCTCTTACATGACTGGGAGTGTCAGGACTGTATACATAGTACTCATATTTAAGAAGTAAATTTAATATTTGTATAAAGCACCCTCACCTATACAATGCGAGACAGGTGTAACCTACCTTGAGGTCATAGTGCGTTCCCTCCAACTGCTCTGGGGAAGCATAAACAAACGTCCCCACTCCAGTTGTGTGAGAAGTTTCTAGAAAACATTCAGATATTCTGAATCAAGCTGCGACACAGGAGTTGATATACAAAATTGACCAATAATGACCAGTAGCTATCTACTGAAGAAAATAAAGGTCTGCAAAGATTACCCAAATTCTGTAAAATATATGTGAAGTAAAATCAGTAATAAATCTATGTGTGTGAGTAGATTAGTTTAATTAACTTAATATTATTAGACAACAGTACATGCCAATCTATCACTCTTACCTGTGTTGTTGTCCATGTGAGAACTCAAAGGTGAGTGGCCTTTTTCATTCACTACAATGTCTTTACACGCCAGTCCAAAGTCCCCGATCTTCACATCATAGTCATCACCGTGAAGGAAAATGTTTCTTGGCTGTAAAACAAAGCGACGGCTTTCATCATATCCAAGTCACGTTTCTATTACTGTTAGCGCACATTCTGCAGTGAAGTAATATGGAACATGAGCTCATAATCAAGAATAAACAATCATCATCACAGGAATGTTTGGCCTCACTCAGGGATTTTAAACAATCTTAGTAAGGTTCTTCTAACAGTAGAATGAAATGGGAAAACAGACACTTGATATAGAAGTTCCATGGAACACCACATAACAGATTGTAGACGACCATCAACACAAGGTCATCTTAAATACAGATACATGGTGCATCGAGACGGTTTTGGAATTGCACCAATATTTTTAACCTCTTAGTCTGGAACCATGGAAACACTACCTAGAAAAAGGATAGGTTTATTAGCACTGCAGAACAAGGGTGGTTGAGCATTTAGCTAATGATACGAATGAGAATAAACATATAAATGAGCAGCTGTGTGACTTTAAACAGAAAATTGTAAAGGTTTTTTTTTTTTTTTTAAAAAGTTGCAGAACACAAAAGTAATGCTTGTCAGAACATTAATTTCTGATCAAACTGAGCTGCAGCTTGTAGATAACGAGTGTTGTAGGAGACAGATCAGTGGTGTAGTGTGGCTCCACACACAGGGAGTGGAGCAGCTCTGAATTCTGTTTTCTTTTGTTTTATGTTGCATATATCAGTTAATTGTGCCATATTTACAGTTTGAGGGTTTGTTCAACTTAGGATCTAGAGTCTTGAGAGATACCAGGATAATCATGAGCACAAAGAATGAAACAGAAGATGACGGCGTATTCAGATGGTGACTGGTTCAGAGTTGGTCATGCACTGTACCAAACAATAATGAAAGAAAATATTTCAGTCATTGCAAAGATAGCAGATTCTTATACCTTGATAAAAAAAATCTGCGAAAGGTTTCTTAAAACTGAACTGATATGCTGAATCTTACATACATGAAAGAAAAACACATAATGGACCTCAACAAATGCAATCGCTTAGGAGAGAACTGCCTCTTTCTCTTCCTGAGTCAAATGTCCAGTCAGTTGCTAGACCTCCTGTCTGTGGTCGGCACATAGGGCTGCCTTCCACATGCCCCAATGCCCCCCCACTACTCTAGACAGAAGGACCAATAGGAGACACTGCCTGAAAAGATATATAACTGTCTTCTACCAGTAGGGCTGCCCACTGGATGTGGAATTTTAATGAAACATGAAACAGAGGCTTTTCTCCCATGATCCTTTGTACCCAATCTTAAATATTGGCCTTGTTTACCACAGCAACTTTCTGCGTGACTTCAGCAGTCACATGGTGCTAAAATGATCTTTTGGATCTTTAAAAACAACAAATAAAACTTCAAAGTAAATTAGGTGAACCTACCTTAAGGTCTCTGTGCATAATGCCACGGGAGTGAATATACTCTACACCTTCAAGTATTTTCTGTAGTATATTAGATGCTTGTCCAGAGTCAAATGACTGGCAAGGACCTGTAAATAGGTTAATGCAGAACAGAAGAGTCATTAAGAGATACAAGGACCTGTAAATGGGTTAATGAAGATCAGAAGAGTCATTAAGAGATACAAGGACCTGTAAATGGGTTAATGAAGATCAGAACAGTCATTAAAAGAGACACAAGGACACATCTAGGACACACCATAAAATGTAAATGAACAGCAAGTATCCTGTGAAGTATAATAACAGATTATAGAAATCACCCAATAAGAGTTCTCCCTCAGGTCTCCAGTTCCTCTCCTGAATCCAGTCTTTCAAAGAACGTCTGCACAGCTGCATCTGAATGTAGAGCATCAAGTGAAACTGAACCTGAAAAACAAAACGACAGGATCACAGAATGAAGAGTTCAAAAATTCAAACCTTTGGACTAATTTTACTCCTCAGTGTACAAACTGTGTTCAGAAGAATGTAAACGACATGCCTCCTTTGGACATGTATCAGTCCACTGTCGACTTGTCACATCAACACAGGACCTGTGGTTCAGCTTCGGCCTGTTCTGGCTGGGCTCGTCCTCAGACATGTCTGAGGTGTCCCAGCTGAGCGCGGGGCAGGTATCCAGGGCAGAGCCAGGTGTGCCCAGGAACACACACGGCACAAAGTTCTGTGGGTCGTGTACATTTTTAGGGCACACTGCTTGGCTTCTCTCCTCCTTTGACATTGTAGATTTCACTGAGATGCTTTCCAGTGAACATGCAGGTTGGTCTTTTAAGTCATTTGAATGTTGAGAGCTTTCGAAAACAATGGATGATCCACTGGCGCTGCCACTGCTTTCTGCACAACATCTGAAGGAGAGATTCAGTTCCATCATATTACGATATCAGTGCTGAGCTTCTCCAGTATGAGAAAAGAAAGTCTATGATCTTACCCTTCTATTTGTGATGATGTCCTGAGAGCTGGAATGGCATTTGTAAGGGCAGGTTTAGGATCTACAATAAAATGATTACATAAAACCTTCATGCATTATGTCTATAGCCCATAGCCATGGAATAAACACCAAAAGTGATTTTTGGCTTTCAATCTTATTATTCAACCTTGGATCAAAAATCAAGTCAATAAAACTGCCTAAAGAAAACCAGAGACCAAAAAATGAACAGATTAACAAAGGTATCTGATCCCAGTAACACAGATGCTTTGAAAATACGCTACTCACTTTGTCCAACCGGCTGCACATGCTCCATCCATGCAGTGTGGTAGCCAACTATGTTGGGATGTTGGAGGCTGGACAGAACTTTGACCTCCCTAAGAACCTATAACAAATCATCAGAAGAGTTTTTGAAAGCAGATCCTATGTACATCTTCTTTAATACACAAACTGGTGTACTTGGTTGCAACCATAATTCTACCTTTATGCAGTCATTTCTTGTTATATTCTTGATGAGAATTTTCTTAATGGCATAATCCTGACCATCCAACTTGTTTTTCACCTAAAGAAGTCATGGGGTAAGATACCTTATGAACAGCTCCATTTATCTAAATACTACCTGATGGTAATCTGACTACATTTCCTCACCTTAAATACTTTGCCATACGATCCTCTGCCCAAAGCAGAGATTTCTTCAAATTCACTGAGGTATCGAGATGTTTGTGCTTGGAACAGATCATCTTTTACTCTAGGATAAAGCAAAATATTGCCATTTCTACCAATGATATCATAAAACAAACCCTATACAAACAGACATATTATTAGATAGACACAACTAATACACAGACAGTTGAGTACAAGGTCTGGTCTCACCTTAAAGCGCAAACTCTAATCTCACCTTAAAGCACAAATTCTAATCTCACTTTACAGCACAAGCTCTAATCTCACTTTACAGCACAAGCTCTAATCTCACTTTACAGCACAAGCTCTGGTCTCACCTTAAAGCACAAGCTCTAATCTCACCTTATAGCAGTGGTTTGTCCTTCTGCATTCAAGTACATATGATCCTGTCAAAAGATAAGCACACGACGTTGGCTCTTCTAGCTTCTAACCAAAATGAAGATGAGGTTTTGGCAGGTGACGGCGTTCACCTGAGGGAAGAGGGAGGAGCTGGCTGCGTGCAGGAGCTCGGTGAAGGCCCGGTTGTGCTGCAGTCGTACTGTGCTGAACTCGTCACTGATAGCCAGCGGAGACAGCAGGTTCATTGCTGCTAGACGCTGACCAATTACTAACAACAAACACAAAGAATATTGCCAAAAATTATGTGGCCTCCAAGTACATTTGACAAAGTGAACAAAGTACTCATTACAAGTCACCCGAAAATAACAGAATTTTAAATAGTGACAAGGAAGAAATATTTTTGCACACAATTAAAGACAGTGGCCAATTTGTAGCAACACTAAGGTTTTTGTATGTGGAATGATAGTGAGTAAGAGCTTTACCCTTGAACAGCATCTGAGAGCGTGTGGGGTCACGTTCGTACACGAAGCACAGGTGTTCCAGCAGAGAGCCCAGAAGCAAATGGTTTGGGATAGCAGAGGCAAATTCCTGAATGGATGGATACTGTCTCCCTGCCATCAGCACCTCACAGTTATTGTCCGAGTCTGAAGCTGAGTTAATAAAATACAGATTAAAGGAAATGGAAGTAATTTTAAAAAGGATTTTAATGATAGTAATACAAATATTTAAGTGCTTTAAGCCCAGATCTGGATCAAAGACATGCTAGGATGTACACACATAATTAAGTAAAGCACAGCAGATCTGGTTAAAGTCATTTCCTACCTTCAGCAATAACTCTGGCGATCAGACCAACAATGTCTTTTTTTTCTGAATCCATTTCACTTTTGAATGTTTTCCCCTAAATTCTCTTTCTGTCACTACAAACACATCTTTACCATATTACTTGTTGTTTGCAGTTATGGGAGGGCACGCTTAAGATACACTACGCTTATCAGTGTAAAACATTAGTCCCCACCTCTAGGCTGTTTCAGAAGAAGATTATGAGAGAAGGAGAATGTTTCAAAAACTGCTATGTCTGTACTAGGTGTAAAGTATTCTAGGTGTAAAGTATACTATGTGTTGACAAAAGTACCGTGCCGAAATATTTTTTCTGATTGTCTTTTTTGCGTTTGTTGACGAATTGCACACTAAGTTATCTAACATAGCTAGCTATGTATTCGTACGTCATATTTGAGCTCCACTTGCACGTTGTCGCAAGTCATTGCGACCAACCATTTAAATGTAATTTTAGGTGACATTTAAGGGAAATACTCACTGTCAAACTGGACGTCGTCGTTGTTATCTATCAAAGTGAACATCCCTTTAGCGGCTCCGTCGCGAGTGCACAGGTTCCTCCGGACGAGAACATTTACACCAGGGCAAATACTGGAGCTTTCTTCTGTCATGACACTGAGCGCGGCTACTTATTTTATAAAACGTAGATTAATTCATAACAGGATTAATATTCCATCTGACATGTCCATGAAGGAAGTCAATGTTACAGAAGCAAATTATATTTTTTCTGTCTTTTTAAAGGATCTATTAGTCCCACTTAAAACAAGTAAAGACAAACGATAGTAATCCGCCATGTTTAACTGTAAATAGTAAGGGGATCATCCTGTAAGGTTTCACATTGTATCTCACGGCAAGACACAAAGTTATACTTTTAAACCTCTCTTTGGCGGTTCAAATATACACCGTAAAATATAATATTATTCTGTTGTACATTCTATTCAGAAAAGGCGAACCGTTTAAAATGAAACCAACAGTCGTCTAACCTTTCTGCGCTCTGTCATGTGATCTTGCATTTGCACATAGTCCCTTACTGTGTCGTCGAAAGGAGCAGGTATGACCTCGGATATGATGAAACGTTTCGGAATGTAACGTCATACCCTCAAATACAAATCGAACGTACAAACGGTGAAGCTCACAATCTGACAGTAAATGATGGCATATATTACAAACTGCTGTATTACACCGTTAATGGCAGGACGAATTTATTATGTGCAAAATTAAATGTTGTATTACGATTCTCGTGGTTTACTCTGCATTTCAAATACAAAAAAATATATATGCACAGCAGTATATTAAGACAAGGATAAAACACGCACACACATACATATATAGACTCGACAAGAAGAAAACAATAACTTTACAATAACTTTGTAGCAAACAGAAATACACATGAAGCGTTCAGGTAGTTAATGCAACACGTGGAAATGATTTACATATCATGCACAGTTAGGATTTGCTGAAATTATGCAGTGAAGCTGCGCTGTCCTGCGCAACTCCAGCTCCCGTTAGCGGGATGTGTCACGTGGTTCCCAACGGAGGAACCACTACCAACAGCACTAGAGCAGTAACTTGCACCATGAATATCCCGCTGATTGTTTCGTAAAGCGCAAGATATGCGTCGGCAATTCAGTGCACGAACTACCGCAGAAGTGTGCAGGAACGGATTTAAAACCGATCGATGTAGAGAGCTAGCGAGCATATGAAGCAATGATCTGAACAGCCCGACAGGGATATCCTCCCTATCTCCACTGTGTTAGGTAGCTGGCTAGTTAGTTATCTAACCTAATTAGTTACTTTACCCGCGTAACAATGACAGACACAAGGTGAGTTTTATATATTTACCCGAATATTTTCATTTTCTAAAGTGGCTACGCTCATTAGTTAAGATATATAGGAGTGGAGTAAGTGCTAGCTAGTTGTTGATTAGCTATCCCTAGATAACTCGTTAACTTAAGCGATTTTTTTGCCTTATAAATTATGAAGCGTAGCGGCTGTATCTTATAATGTGAAGCACCAGTTTAACACGTTTTTGGAACCCTTACATTACAGCGTGGAACCAGCCAGGACCATAAAGGCGATTGATAAACAGTCTGTGCATCAGATCTGCTCGGGGCAGGTCGTGTTGAGTTTGGCCACAGCTGTGAAAGAGCTTGTGGAGAACAGCATTGATGCAGGTGCTACAAACATCGGTAAGTGGTGGTCGGTTTAGTGAGGATTGAAGTATAGCCTAACTTCAGTTTCTGTATAACATGCTTTTATTTCTGTTTTATTTGATCTTTCAGACATTAGGCTCAAAGACAGTGGTGTAGAAATGGTGGAAGTCTCCGATAATGGAAGGGGTGTAGAGGAGGACAATTTTGTGGGCTTGAGTAAGTTACATTAGCAGCAAAGTTGTCATGGATCTGCCATATGGAACTGATTTGTCTATGCTCATGTTTTGTCTTAAATCCACAGCCCTAAAACATCATACATCTAAACTGAGGGAGTTTTCTGACCTGATGCATGTTGAGACATTTGGTTTCCGTGGTGAAGCTCTCAGCTCACTATGTGCTCTCAGGTATTGCTTGTTTCACTTCTTTGTTTTTTGCTTTTTTATTATGCTCTTGACTAATATGACTAACCGTTCTCTGTCCTGTGGTAAAGAATACCCCAGTGATGTATGCTCCTGTATCTGACCCCAGTCACCTCAGTGTTGTGACCTGTCACAAGAGCAGCCCTGTGGGAACTCGGCTCGTGTTTGACCACAGCGGCCTTCTCGTCCAGCGGTCACCCCAACCCCGGCAGCAGGGCACCACCGTCACTCTTCTGCAGCTCTTCTCCACCCTGCCTGTTCGCCACAAGGAGTTCCAGCGCAACATTAAAAAGGTTCAACAGCCGCTTTGCAGAGTTGTGCCATGTTACTGTGAGCGAATGACTGCGCTGTTCCTGCCGTGTTACTTTGAGTGAATGACTGCGCTTTCTGCCCCCCAGGAATATTCAAAGATGATACACATCCTGCAGTCCTACTGCATCATCTCCACGGGCGTACGCATCACATGCACCAATCAGATGGGCCAGGCCAAGCGGAGCACAGTTCTGTGCACCAATGGGAGCACTAGTGTGAGGGACAACATTGGAGCGCTATTTGGCCCCAAACAGGTAAGAACGTCAGTGCCTCTCTTCAGTGCTTCTCGCTGGTGTTTTGTTACATGAAATCTTAGAAGTTGCTCTTGGGCAGATGAGGACCATTGGATGTAATGAAGGGAAGAAGGTGAATCAGATTCCATAACCACAAGACTGAAGCTGTTCTCCACAGCTCAGAGCAGAGTTGTCTGTCAGGCAAATATGACTGCATACTAAATGTATTCATAATATATGACAGTTATGTAGCATTTGTCAGGACCCCAAAGACACTAGTATGTAATATTTTCTCCTTTAGTCAAGGGACTGCCATTAACAGGCATGTATCACCGAAGGAAGCTGGAACTACAATAAAAGGATTAAATGAGTGAAAGATGGTTTGAAATTTAAATTTGTCAGTACATTTATCAGTAATCACACCCTGTAACGCAAGCCGTTGAGGTCTCTATCTCAGGAACGTGGTTTTGGCACACTCACATCCATTTTAATGCTCGTTTCTTGTTCTTAAACTTTAGTTCTGCTCTTTTTGCTTTTCAGCTCCACAGTCTAATTCCCTTTCAGCAGATATCTCCCACTGACAACGTTAAAGAGGATTATGGCTTAAATGGGGCAGACCTTCCTAAAGACCTTTTCATGTGAGTGAGTCTCTCATTCTCAGTATGATCTGGTACATCGTTTTGCTCGACTGATGCATCATGGCACAACGCCATATTAGGTATTTCCTCAGGTATTTCACATTTTTTACATTTCTGACCCAAAACTTGCACAGGTTGACAGATGGTCTGTTAGGTGTTTAATTTGCATGTGGCTGTATTCCAGAATCTCTGGTTATGTGTCGTTGGCTGATCATGGTGCGGGGCGAAGCGTCACTGACAGGCAGTTTTTTTTCATTAACAGAAGACCCTGTGATCCGTCTAAGGTACGTACAACGCTTCATCTGGAATGCTGTTCATTTACATGGGGAGTGTGTCTGTGGCTGGGGTGTGTCTGTGTTAATACATTTGTGGATGGTTGTGTTTGCAGGTTTCCAGATTGGTAAATGAAGTCTATCACATGTTCAATCGGCACCAGTACCCATTTGTTGCTCTGAACATTTCAGTTGCTTCAGGTAGGAATGAAAAGTGGTGAACCTGAAGCTTTAACTGTAGTAATAAAAACACTTGGATGCAGTGTGCTATACCCAGTGTGCTATACCCAGGATTTGGATTTCTCTCTGTAGTTTGACTTTTTTCTCTTTTTTTTCTGTTTTTCTTTTTTGCACATGCTGTAGAGTGTGTGGATGTAAATGTTACACCTGACAAACGTCAGATATTCCTGCAAGAGGAGAAGCTGTTGCTGGCTGTTCTGAAGAGTTCACTGCTTGCCATGTATGAGTGTGGCATAAATAAGATCACTCTTAATCACAGACTCTCAACCAGTTCAACCAGTATGTATGCCAGTCCACCCAATCCCTCTGTGTTCAGAATTGTCCTACTGAAGCAGATCACTAAATTCTTAGTGTTTTGCTTCAACTGTTTCTCTGTCTGTCAGGTTTAACTCGACCCACTGATTCAGCTGGTGGTTCAGACAGCTGCTCAGCTGCTAGTTTGTCTCAGACGATTGTGGAATACGAAGATTCGGCGATGGTGACTCAGAGCCCAAAGGCATCCATTAACTTAGCTGGACTGAAGGCAGCATTCTCAAACCAGCGGGGCCCTGGTTTGGGCACAAAAACTACCAACAGTAAAGCTGTTTGTCACGGTCCGGCTCAGAAAAAGATGCAGTCTTTTTTCCGCAGCGCTGAGAAGACTAATTGCACAAAGCCATTAAGTTTTCCTTTACACACTGCTTCTGAGAGTGCAGCTTCACCCATGAAATCTCTTCTCCTGAATAAATATGAGAACAACTTGGGCATGGATCTTGACACAGGCCTGTCTGAGCAAGGATCTAACACAGGAACCCCAGAGACTCCCTGTGAAAATGCTTCCAAATTCACCTCTGCAGATTCTGTTCTAGACAAGCGTGATGTAAAAGACGAGCCTCACAGTGAAGCCATAGATGAGGTGTTTGATACTTTAGAACCTGCAGACCAAGAGACGGAGTCCATTATTCGCCCTGAGAGGATGTTCAGTCCTGAAGCAAAGAAGTGTAGATGGGAGGATGGCCTGTCTGAACAGACTCAGGTGCCGGTCACCGTGGCTCGAAACGCTTCCTCAGGCTTGTTCGACAGACGCATCCACGTCCAGAAAAAGACGGTGCCTTTGCGGTTCTCAGTGGAGCAGCTCGCCAGTAGAATGGAGAGATTGAAGACCCACAGAATACAGCAGAGTGACCAAGAGCTGAAATACAGACGCTTCAGGGCACAGATTAACCCAGGAGAAAACCAGCGCGCCGAGGACGAACTGAAGAAAGAGATAAGGTGGAGCGGCCTGCTCGCTTCCTTTGTCTGGAGAAAGGAGGCGTGTTGCTCTGGCACATCTGCTGCATGAAGCTCTGTTGCATCTCTAGTTTCTAGCCTGTTTTTCTTTGTTTGTTTTTTAGCAAGGACATGTTTAAACAGATGGAGATTATTGGTCAGTTCAACCTGGGTTTCATCATAACGAAGCTAAAATCGGATCTCTTTATGATCGACCAGCATGCTACAGATGAGAAGTACAATTTTGAGATGCTGCAGCTGCACACTGTTCTGAATGGACAGAGACTTCTAGCGTAAGCCTGGCCGTTGACACACGTTTAAAAAGCAAATGTTCACATTCACTTTGAAGTACTGCTCCATGTGTTCTGCTGTCTTCTTAGTCCACAGAATCTCAGTCTTACGGCTGTGAGTGAAACTATACTTATTGAAAACATTGACATTTTCAAGAAAAATGGCTTCGACTTTCTTATTGATGAGGATGGTAGGTAAAAAACCACAAACATATTCTTGTACTAGAACTTGTCTTCCAAAAGAATGAAGTGTAAGTACCCTGTTTTACAGCACCAGTCATGGAGAGGGTGAAGCTGGTGTCCTTACCCACTAGTAAGAACTGGACCTTCGGCCCCAGTGACATCGAGGAGCTCGTCTTCATGCTCAGTGACAGTCCTGGGGTCATGTGCAGGCCTTCTCGTGTCAGGCAGATGTTCGCCTCGAGAGCGTGCCGCAAATCGGCGAGTAAAGGGCTGGGACCATCTGGTCTAATCGTGGTGGCCACATTTGTCTGTTGGTTTATATTTATAGTTGTTAAGAGTTTTGTGTGTGTGTCAATTTTAATGACAGGTGATGATTGGAACTGCCCTCAGCACCAATGAGATGAAGAAGCTCGTGTTCCATATGGGGGAGATTGAGCAGCCGTGGAACTGCCCTCACGGCAGGCCCACCATGAGACACCTGGCCAACCTGGATGTCCTTTCTCAAGACTGAAATGCACCTGTGCAGCATGATTACTATCGCAGCATCCTTTTCGCTACCAAGCTTTTCAGGATGATGGGACATGGACTAAAACGTTCATCATGTAGATAGTTGTAGCACTGTTGGTCTCTGCATTTTTCATTGTGTTACATGTATTGTTTCATGTATAGATAAATACTTTTTTAAGTTCTGCTGGATATCATTACAAAATATATTTTCATAAAAAAAAAACGTGTAGGTTGATTTTAGCCGTTTTAAAGGTTGTAAATAAAAATATTGACACTCGAAATGCTCAGTTTGATCCACACTGCTTGCCGTACAACCACAGTACCTTAGTAACAAGATTCCCGTTGCTATGAACAACAAAAACCTTGCGCTAAACTGAAAGGGCTTGTTAGCTATCTTAGCATACAAACCGTGAAGGTTCCCCGGTCATGGCAAAGGGGGAGAAAAAGAAACGGTCTGACAGAACTACACCTGACGGCTCACTTGAAAAGTTAAGAGCGGATTGCTCTGCCTCGAGCGTGGTTTCGTTAAAGACCCGTAGCGAAGACGCTCCCGTCGAGGTCTCGGCATCTGTTACTGTATCGCAGCCTTCACTCCACCAAGGAAAAACTGATGCGCCGGAGATTCATGAAATCCCTGTCCTTTCAAAGATAATTGTTCAGAGGTTAGCTTCTGACT
The DNA here is from genome assembly GCA_028565775.1 of Sternarchorhynchus goeldii. Classification (NCBI taxonomy): domain Eukaryota; kingdom Metazoa; phylum Chordata; class Actinopteri; order Gymnotiformes; family Apteronotidae; genus Sternarchorhynchus; species Sternarchorhynchus goeldii. The sequence continues at coordinate 2,777,593 of JAOXYF010000012.1, forward strand.
GGATTAATTACTGTCGAACTGGAAACTTGCCATAGAAATGTAAAGTAACGTGTGACTTATTTTCAGGTACGATGGTGAAAAGTGTGGAGACGTGTTCCATGGGGAGGGTATCGCTTTCTTTCAAGGTGGCCACGTTTACAAGGTGCGCGTTGCGAATGGTCTAAATCTTACATCGAAAATGTATTCAGTCACAGTCAAAATTACAGTATTTTATTTTTACCATATTAATTCTCCAGGGAAGCTTTGCAAACGGTTTAATGCATGGACGTGGAGAATACACGTGGGCGGACGGTTTGAAGTACGAGGTCTGTCACTGGACCTAATGCGCTCTCCTTGGGCCTCAGTGATTTCACGGCATCTTTAGTCATCTATAAAAGGTTTTTAGGTTAATAATATCTGTTGTGATCACTGGGTCATTGCATTTAACAGGGGGAACTTGCATCAAATATTCCTACGGGACGTGGAAGGTACACATGGCTGGACGGTAGCACCTATGAAGGAGAGATCTACTGCGGCATCCGCCACGGTGTTGGAACTTATAAATGTGCCAAAACCAATACTGTGTACAGGGGGCAGTGGTACCACGGCAAAAGACATGGGAAGGTATGTAAATATGTCCATCAACGCCAAAAGCACAAAACTACATATAGAAACGAATTTCTAGCTAATGTAATATATTGTTTGGTTGTAGGGTATAACGTATTACAATCTAGAGATCACATCATGGTATGAAGGAGACTGGCAAAATAACCAGAGAGAAGGTTGGGGAGTTTGTTGGTATGTGCTGAGTCACACTTCCTGTTTCCTGTCAGTCTAGTAAAGGATCCATATGGCCTTGTGATGCTTGACAATTCCTCACACTTCAGAATTATTGATATGTTTGTCTCTCACAACAGTTATCCATCTGGAAACATATATGAAGGACAGTGGAAAAGCAATGTTCAGCATGGAGAAGGGAGGATGAGATGGGTTCATCTGAGCCAGCAGTACTGTGGGCAATGGGTTAATGGTGTCCAGGTCAGTCAGTAAACCCTGTCTTCTGGTGTTCATCACCTCACAGTTTCCTTAAATCACTGAGCTTGAAGAAGCTTCTTTTAATTCTCAGATGCCCATTTTCCATGCAGCATGGGCTTGGGACGCACACATGGATCCTGAGACGAGCTCCTGGTTCTCAGTACCCCCTCAGGAATGAGTATAAAGGAGAATTTGTGCAAGGCTTGCGTCATGGAAACGGAACATTTTTCTATGCTAGTGGGGCACAGTATTCTGGGCACTGGAAACATAACAGAAAACATGGCCAGGTAAATCTCTTGGTACTTTCTTTGTTCTTTGTCAAGAGCGTGTGTGATTTTATTTATCTATTTTCTGGATCACTTGGTTACTGGATGTTGTTTTTCAGGGCAAATTCATTTTCAAGAACGGTCGCATATATGAGGGAGAGTTCCTTGAAGATCGCATGGCTGAATTCCCTGCGTTCTCACTTGATGGTGCAAAAACTCCTGACCTGAGCAGGATTAGAACACGCACGCCCCCTGCTGATCAGGGTAGGGTACAGCGGTCCCTCCTCATGAACAAACAGACTTAGACGATTGTTGATGTAGAGTTGTTTTGCTAGCATGAAGGGATGGCAACGTTTGTTTGTATGCAGGTGACTTGCACGGCAGAGCCAAACAGTCCAGCATCTCAGTGCTTGGGGCCGACATGGTTTTGAACTTACAGACACTATTAAACCAAATGCCTGAATCACAAAGAGACCAAGAACTCAGGCAGGTCTGTGTGGCCCTCTGAGGAGATTCTTCCAGGACATTAGTCAAAAACCATCCTTTATATTTCTTCATTCTGACACATAGTTGGTGTAACATTAAGTTGTACTTATCTGAAAGTGTCCCCAATAACAGGCCTCGTCTTGATAACAGGTTATGTCAGTGTGACGCTGATGTTACCTGTGCATACTTGTCCAGGTGGAATTTGCGGTAATGAGGCACACTGCACTGCTGAGGGTGCTATACAGCCTCTACGGGAGCCTTGGGCATGACCGCTCTCCAGACAACACCTTCCTGCTCACTCGCCTGCAGTTCTGGCGCTTTCTGAAGGACTGCAGTGTTCACCATCATGGAGTAACCCTTGCGCAGATAGAGCGCCTCACTGATGGTCATTACATTTGAATTTAATCTGTTCCTAGACTGTTCGGTATTCTCTTTGCTTTTTTTGTTATAAGATCACTTTTCTCTGATAAAACTTTGTCTAAAAAAGTTTAAAAAATGTATAAATCTATTGAAGATTTTTTTGTTCGTTTGTTATATATGGACTATCCATTGATATATTTCTCTTAATACAGAGGATGTGTCTCCAGAAGAGGCTCATTCACCTTTCTGTACAATGTTACTGAGGAAGTATCTTAGTTGTATTGTCATTGCAGCTTACCATATTTACCACAAACACATTGGGTAAGTAGTTTAAATGGAGAGCGTATCACTACTAAAATAATCTAAATGATTCTGACTAACATCTCTATTATTCATACTTCATACTTCAGGTCCTCTGTCAATGTGCTTGAAGCATGTTTCTCCAGACTCATGAAGCACAACATCATTCCCAGTGCCAGGAATATTAAAGGTCCTGACATTCATTATATAGAGTTAAGTGCATGTGTGGGTTGTATTGTGCTGGGGCTGTGGGTGGCTGCAGGTTGGTTGGTACACCTGGGTCAGGTGTATAAAGGAAGACTCTGCTCTCTGCTCATTTATTTTTGTTTGGTGCACACGCTAAACCATTTTTCCTTCTGTTTATTTTTTGTTCTAGATAACATAACTCCCCTCCAGGCAGCTACCATCTCCCTGGCCTCTACATCTGTTCTCCTTCACTACTTTCCTGTCGTGTATACAGGAGCTCTTTTCTGCCACCCGCTCCGTGCAGTGATTGGCATGCGTTATGCTGACAGATGCTGGGACATTTACCACACCTTGTGTACAACCATGACTGCTAGGCACTTCATCTGGATGTTTAAGGTGAAGGACCACTGTAGTAAATGTTTGGTTTATTTATTTACAAGTTTTGCATTCCTACATGACAATTGCATTCCGTTGCATACCCAGGATCTTGGACTGTTTGACAGCGAGTTAACCACAGTGAAAGTACTAGAGATTCTCGTGGTGGACAACCCTGCATTCTACAGCACTGCTCACTGCAATCTGGATTTGGAGGCTGGTTCTTCCTAACGGCCTTTAAATATCAGTAAAATGAGATATAATACATATTACCTGAAATAATATTTTGAGACAAAATCATATTGAATATTGTAATTCCATTGCAGATTACTTTTCTTGAGTTCTTTGAGGCATTGCTGAGTTGTGCTGAGATGAAGACAACATATGCAATCAGAAGGGGAGAGACTGGGAGGACACCGAGAGGTGACATGAGAGACGCGTCCGTTCTCAGTCAGGGAGAGACTGGGAGGACACAGAGAGGTGACATGAGAGACACGTCCATTCACAGCCAGTGGAATTCATCACAGGTGTGTTCACAGGTTGTCTCCTGTTGGAGCCCTACTTAGCAAACATGGAATATGAAGGTCTGCCAGGCAGATAGTAGAAATAGATATATAGATATAGATATATATAGCCTTAGGGCTGCTCCTAAATCAGACTGCAGTTTAGTACGTCAGCATGCATACATATACAGACACAAAGCCATTTTGTTCTCCTACAGAATGAAGCAACAGCAAAGCCCTCAGACACAATTGTTTCTTCTGGTGTCAGCAGTGACCTTGAGGTTTGTTCTGTTCTATTAGGTACTGAATTTGAGGTTTGTTCTGTTCTATTAGGTACTGAATTTTCATTTTATTCTCATATGCCATAATTGCTGTCCTGTGCTCCTGTCCAGATCGTCAAAACTATATCGACGAGACATTCATCCCCAGATGAAGACCAAAATCTTAAAAGTACTTTCAAATGCTTTGGATTGGCATTGTTTAATTAAATCTGCATTCTCACTATAAACTGAACTGTCTCAGTGTACTGATGTATTTAAAGGGATAATTTTTATGTACCAGATCAGGAGTCTGATTCAATATCCAAGTTGGATGACACGAATGGGGAAGAGATGGAATCAGTCAACGAGGCAGAGGCACAGTGTGTGTCAGCTGTAGACACCAAAATGACAACACAACCTTGTATCAACACGGGTACAAATACAGACATACACATTTATGCTGTAGATTATCTACTTTATCCAGACCAACACCAAATGTGTTATGACTTTCTGGAGAATTTCACTGTTGCAGCCAAATTTCCAATGTTGGAATAACATCATGGTATAACATCATGGTAGGTTCTCTAGTTCTGCTCCCATCTTCTTGATAGTCTGGTGACAGGATGACTGGCTGTTTTTTTCTCATTTTGACTTTCTAGTCTTGTCTTTAATCTTGGCTCATGCAAATATTAATGTGGACATTGTCACCAAACAGGAGGCAGCAAAGCCTGTACAGGAGGATCTCTGGCAGGTAGATGGAATGAGGAAGAAAGAAAAGCTTGCACCTGTTGGTAAAAAAGCTACACATTTCAACTCATTTTTGGACATAATGGAAAATGATCTCAAAAGGATCTAGTTGCCTTCTAAATAGTGGCCCTCAAGATTGTGTGACTAAAAACTCTTGACAAATGACATGCCTTTGGTGCGAGAGGATTTCAGACTTCAGTCTTTAAAATGTTTTTTTCTTCTAGTGTATGGTTAGCATTGCTCAAAGACCCAGTCTATCACAAGGTTGCCTACAGTGACAACAGCTTATGTTGCTCCATACACAAGAAGACTGTTAGAAATTTACAAGAGAAACTTCTGAACAATGGAGAAACATAAGCTTTTGGCCTCAGCTACCCTTGTGTTTGCAATGATTTGATCTGAAAAACCAGTCGGAACTAAAAACATCGTCAGAGGCCCCCCTGGGGTCTCCTCCACCTGCCAGTGATGCTCCTGTACCTACTTCACTGCCTCCTGTTTGGCACAACAGGGTTGCTACGCCTATTGGTTGCTGAAAATGTCCATCAATATTAGAATAAACCAAGACAAAAAAACTCCTATTAAACAAGGTTGATTTTTTGAACATCAAGATGAGAAAAAGACAGACTTAAGACGCCCACCCTGTCCATCTGACACCAAACGATCAAGAGGACAGTACACCACAATTCTAACAAAACGTATGATTTTATTCTGACACTGGAAATTTGAAATCGCTTATAAGATAAGTGTTGGGCAACACTGAAGTTTACCAACATGACCCCGTCTACAGGAGAGCTTTTTTATACTGTGACTCCATCTACCACCACTCGTCCTTTACTGGAATCTTGGGACACTACAGAGACTGAAGGAGAGCTGGAAGACTGGAGCCACAGGACCCACCAGTTCTTCACACTGACATTCTTCCCAGCCTACGAACACAACCTGATGCTGAGAAAGGAGGTGCAGGAGGAACACCTAAGACAGACTGCAAATCACAGACTCGCACTAGAGAAGGCCCAGGAGAGAGCCAGGTAATTCAATAATTAAATGAACAAAAGCCCAAGGTGATGGTGGGAAGATTTCTGACTGTTCAGATTCCTGGGGATTCCGCAGGCCCCATTTACTTTAAAAGATAAAAATGATATCCTTTCCAGATAAAATATTTTTGTCTAAAGCATATTGATCTGCCATTTTTTCCCCAGACAGCAGTGGGAGGAAGAGGAGGAAGAGAGACGTAAAGAGGAAGACGATGATGGAGAGAGGGGGGATGAAGATCTAAACCATTCATCTCCTACTCTTGTGACCCCTGCGACTTCTTCCACTTCTGTGGCTCTGAAACAACTAACCCCCAGTGGGAACAGGAAAAAGGAAAAAGGAAAACACTGAAATGTTCAAAATGTTTTAATTGGTCAAAGTTTTATAAACCTAGAAAGATATATATAAATCCTTAATATAGTTTGAGTAATCCTGCTGTTAAAACAAGGGGGAAACTTCCTCACTCAAAGTAACACGTGTGTCCCCTATCAAAGACCAAGTGTGCTATTGACTAGAAGGCGGCGTGAACATCATGAGGTCACAATCACACACTGACTGCCTCACTCTGTTCCTCTGCTCTGGGGTGTACAGGAGTGGGTTGTCCATCAGCTGAAAGACAAGAACCGAGGCTTTAATGGAACAATACATCTTGTACTTAACCATACAGTGTAATACATACTACATACATACTATTCACTCTGGCTGACTGATTGATGTAATGAAGAAATGTAATAATATATTATTCATAAAGGGAAAAATAAAGCCATTTTGCTATATCTGAAATTGACCAAGTGCACCAGAAATAAAGCGAATAGTCCAGTCCACCTGTTGAGTCCCAGGAATGAACACCAGCGGTGCTGTTCGAGGCAGAGCTGAGATGAGAGTGTGAGAGAAAGAGTACGAGTGCATAAGACCACCTCAAAGAGACACCAAGATCACCAAGGGCAACGCAAGCGCAAACAGTACCTGTGGGTGTCCTAGGAACGTCCCGGCCGCTTCCCTCTGCCCGAGACAGAGGGCTCTCCATCTCAACATCGCCGACCCCAAGAGAAAACCTCTCTGCAGCTGGACTCTGGATGGGAGATGAGTCACAGCAGGAGGAGGGTTGCAGGTACCGCTCAAAGTCCAAAGCTGCAACACACTGGGGAAACAACAGCCGGACACATACACAGACCTTAGTAACAACTGGCCTGATTTGTCCTACAGCATCATAGCACAAAGACAAGGAGATGGTGCGTTACGATTACCTCTGCATCTGGACTTTCTGTCACTTCAAAGTTTGTACTGATGGGAGAAAGACAAGAGTCAAGATAAATACGGATATCTGTAAAGCAGCCAATTATACCTACAAGAAACAAAATGTTATGGTCTGGAAGAAAGCAGAAGTACTAGAACAGACATGTTCTTTAATAGTATTAATGTTAATATTACAACAGATGTGCTTTAATCTGTGGTATCAAGTTCACAGTGTCTTAGATTAAATAGAAAGAATGCACATGCCTGGTAGACAGTGCTTACCTTATACCGTCAGAGGAAGCCAGGGAGAGGATGAGTGGCGTGGTGGACATCATACAAGGGGAAGAACGAGAAGCACGGAGACCCAGAGGAGACGTTTCAGACACAGAAGGGCCGAGGTCTGGGGAGACGGATCCAACGGCGGAGTAACTGATTGATGGGCTACCTACGAGGCTTCCTACTAGCTCAGGAACCGCAGGCTCTTGTGCTTGCTGACAGGATGACGTAGTCTCAGCGTTCGACTCTGGACCAGCTTCCGCAGGCTGTGCGCTAAGCGGCCGCACAGGGGGATGGAGAGGCGGTTCTGGTTCGGTCGGGCGATGACAGCCCTGCGGCTGGGCCATCAGGTCATTCACCGGGGCGCCCGAGTGGTCTGGCTGGACACCAGAGCCGCTATCAGGCAGGCTAGGTTCCGTGTGTGAGGATGGAGGTGGAGTGGCAGGGAGGAGTGTGCGACGGTCAGGGCTGCTCTGTGGGCATTTGGGGGAGCAGGAACCGGTGTCAGCAGGGCGTTGAGGAGAACAGACAGGAGCTGCAGTGGGAGGAGGTATTTTAGCAGTGGTATCGATGGTCATGTGTGGAAGAGGAGATGCGCATGATGTCACGGTGGGTCGCTGCAGTCTGGCTGGAGTATTGAGTTTGGATACAGAGGGGGAAGACTGGGGCAAAGGAGCCATACTCAGCCGTGATGACCTCCTCACAGCACCTGAAGAACAGGACCAGTAGTTTCTATTTAACCTACAGGCATTACCAGTGTTCTACTAAAACATGGTCATCAAACACTCCATCGCTTATTTCAGCTACTACCAAGGTTTGGAATAAAGTCGTACCGACTAGTTTGGCTGGACTTTCCACCTTGAAGAACCCTCCGTGAAAAACCACCGTCTGGGCAGCTGGTGCGTTGGCCGGGGCCTCGGGGGCAGCAGCAGACTTGTCCTGGAGCTTCACCGCAGCATGCTTGGCCTTCAGGGCGGCTTTGACCGCGGCCAGACGGCTCTTAGCTGCAGCGCTAACCCCTCCACCTGCTCCAGACTTCCCTGCTGCCACAGGGGGCTTCTGCAGGACCATGAACAAGCACAGCAATAAGGAACCCGCTGACCAATTACAGGCTGAAACACAGCTGTCAAATACATAATAATTGAATCTGCAGTGAAGTACACAAGGCTTTCAGAGGGACAGAGGTCCTTCATCAGCTGTGTGAGCAAGATGCTTCAATCCAAACCATGAAAGCCTGTGTGTTACACTGTAATTTTATTACCTCTACATCTGCAACCACAAGACACTGCAGTTACCAGAATCGTCATGACTGAGTACAATAAGGGAAACGTCTGTATTTGAGAGACATGCTGTAGGGTCCTATACCTTGACCAGCTTTTTCTGCTTGGCAACAGTCTTGGTCTCCTCCTGCCAGCCTCTGGATTCTGCTTCTTTCAGGGCACTGAACTTTTTATTAACATCCTCCACCTAAACACAAGGACAAAATGATCGAGGAAGCCCAGTAACCTACAGCCCAGCCAGTGTTTGATGTTGACATTTATGTCATTAATCAAAATACAGACAGTACAACAGACATTCAGTAACGTGTACTCACCTGAAAGTACACCATGTCCCAGAAGCCCTGCAGGTCCGAGCAGGTGGTGACTTTCTCCCCGCGGCCCAGCTCACAGTCATCCACCAGGCCTGTGAACTGGCCGAATCGCTCCTTCATCAGCAGCCTGGCCTGACCCACAGCTGAGCGCATCCGATCTCGCACTGCACATCCAAGCCAGAGTCAACACACGCCCCTCACCATGAGCACAGAACCCAAGATATTTAACTCAAGAAGCGCGAGTTAATCCATCACTTACTCTCTTCAGGTATGGAGGACTCATCAAAGCGCTTCTCCCATAACTTGGACAGATCAGTCAACCTCTCTGTCTCACTGGCCATTACCTTCCTACAGGACACGTGTAGACAGATACAATGAACACTGCACAAGAACCAATCATCTCCACCGAGGAAACTAGTGGAATTACTCTCACCTGAAATAGGACACATCAGGTTGAGGCTCCAGAGGGGCAAGGGGTGAAGAAGGTGTGGGTGTGGGTGGGGTTGGAGCAAGAGGGGCAGAAGTTGGAGAAGCGCTGGACAAACAGGGTGGAGGAGAGGAAGGAGAAGGAACAGGTGCAGCACTGGTGCACTCAGTCTTGTGTGCTGTTGGTTCAAAGGAGAAACTATAGAGAAGAAACAGAAGATTCCCAATTACAAACACGACAGAACAAATGTGTCCCAAAACATGAAGGACATTCAGCTCCCAGAGGCATTTCACTAACACTGGGTCTTAATTAACTTCTTGTCCCATTACACCCACAGAACACACATGTGGACTGCCCATGGTTGATCTGGATGGTCATAGCACACACACACACACACACACACACACACACAATGATGTGTTAGAAAGTTCATTTGAATCCTTGTGATCCTTGTGAACATCAGAAAAGTCAATACTGTGAGAACACAAACAACATTAACAAACATTGCACCATATCGCCCTTACCTGGGAGGGAGGAAAACGGCAGCCGTGCGTGGAGAGAGCGGTGCAGGCTCGAACGTTTTCAGACCGGCAGGGGCCTGGAATACAAAACCTTGAGGAGCAAACGAGACTCTGGTCCCTTCGGCTTTCCCCAGCACCTCAGCCTCCTCAGGAAGGGATGGAATCACAGCAGGGACCTCCTCTTTAGCAAGTTTCTGAAACACACTCATCATCACCAGAACATTCTGAGAATGTTAAATGTACAGCAAAACTATATCTTCAACTAAAACCACTCAGTAGTACTGACCTTATTTTTAAGAGCTGGCACAGTCTCTGTATTTCCTGCTGAAAGGTAATATCCAGTTATATCCATAAATAATATTTTGTACATATGTTTGTAATACACATTGTTTATACATGACAATGATACCTTGCATGGCTTTCCCTCTGCCTGAAGAGGGTGCTGCCTGCTGCCTGCTAGCAGATCTGGTTTTAACACCCCTAAAATCTTCTTGGGGTAAACAAAACAAAACAAGAGAGAACATAGCACTAGAATAAAACTAAAATATCCGTATGTAAAGTTATGCAAAAGATAAACGGTAATTCCAAGTGTACCTGCAGAGGGTTTCACTGCAGCTCTGGCTACTGTCTCAGTGGCTGTTCTGGAGCTTGAACGTGTAGCTCGAGTCCCATCTGTTGGTTCGGCTGGAAGAGACGAGAGCATCACGTCTGAACGCGAGGTCATTAAAGGGAGTACACCACCCCTCCCCCCTTCAGTCTCATGAAAGAGGCTCAGCACGTCTTCACTGTACAGCGATTCAGCCCTTGCTGTTGGTTAGGGCTGGTTTGTTAGCTTTGATGCAAGAGAAGATGCTGAACAAAAAAAATTAATAAATAACAGCTCTGCAACAAAATTATTTTTTTTGTTTCTTTGGTTTTTAAGCGCACAGTGTTAGTATGCATTAATATGTTTGCATATTTCATGTTGTGAGCAGATGATTTAAGACAAGCAAAGAAAAGCACTCGTACCTTTCTTTGGTGCATCCTGTCTCTCACTTAACTGCTGTGTTCAGAGAAAAGAAAGATATAAACGCACAGATTTTAAACACAAAAGCTTTAAGACCTAGGATTAATGGTGCAGGGCTAAGCCATTTACCTTCGGCACCGGTTGCTGCTTCATAGATCGAGTCACTCTGGTAGACGGCGCAGATACTGTGGTCTGAAACAGGAGGCACTGAGAACTACGACCCAAATACAACTGGTTCAAATGCAGCTGGAAGGGGAAACGGTTTGTTCCGCTTACCTTGCATGTGCTCGGTACAACAGGATTCAGGGGCAGGTAGCCCAAGGGCTGGGGGCGGTAGAGGCCCACCTTAAACACACCCTTCTTGTCCTTCTCTCGCTTCTCCTTCTCCTTCTGCAGAGCTTTTTGCTCTTTGAAACGTGCCAGCATCTTCTTCCTCTCTTCTGCAGCACTGTTCCCTAGTCAGAAATGTACTGTGTTGTTACTCACTGCAGTACTGGAACCTGCTACTAATGTCCTAGTAACTAAGGTTTTTAAGTTTGCCAGTGTAAGCATGATCACCAATGCAAAAACGCAGCACAACTACACATGACATCCAGGGGATGGTGGTGGGGCTTTTACCTGCTTTTGTTTTGTGTTTTGTTTCTTGGGCGGGGATGACCGACTTCTCAAGAGTTGACACATCCATGCAGAACTCGGCCTCCGGGAGCTGATCCAGGCATCGGCGGAGGTTCTGAAGCCTCTCTCTGTTCTCCTTCTGAATCTGAGAGCGTCGCCTGGACAACCTGACTCGGATCATGGAGACGCTGCTGTCTCGCTTGTAGAGATGCGCAAAGCGAGTCTCCATTCTGCAAAACGTTTTTTGTTTTTGTTTTTTAAAGCATAGTTATTTGATCCTAACATATACATTTAAAAGAAAAAATGCCAAGCCTCACAACCACTATTATTGGTCATTTTTACCAATTATATATAAAATGTAAACCAGCAGTGGGCAATTACATATTATGCCACAACAATAAGATGGCAAAACCATGAATCAATGATACCAACACACGACCCAAAAGAGAAAGACAGCCAGGCTGTTTCTAAACACAAGTACTTTAGTAAGTAAAGTACTATCAAGCAACCCAAGCTAAAAGGGTATAGTTGTTGATGCATGTTAGTGTTGGTAACTGATGAACCTACAGATGTGTAGCTAACCAGCAGAGCCCCGTGCTACCCAACAAACACACGAGCGAGCAGTGACTGCCACGCCAACCTGGAGCTTCTCTTGGGACAGACACGAGCCGCAGTCCTGTTAGCCTCGCTAGCCACCAGGCAAAAACAGACGCCAAGTTTAAAGCAGAATGAATAAACCACCCCAACCTCGAGCAAAATGCTAAATGTAACGTTGGCTACCATATAGGTAACGTCAATACCTAAAATTAATGTTAGTCAGCGAACTAAAAAACGCTTTATATGAATTAATGAACATTCACAAGCTGTCGTTACCGTTGTTGAACATTTCAGTTAGTTAGCGAAAGGGTGTAGAGTGCGCTTCAAAAATACATTTAGCTATAACTGTCTGTCTTGATATGTAGGTTGCATGTTTTACCTGTTGTTGTGTGCTTGTATATATGAATATTATCTCTTCAGTATCTAACTGGAGAACAAAAATGTTACAAATTATTAGTAAACAAACTACGACGAGATCTTCGAGACTTCATCTACAATACGCAAGATGGCGGGTAGGTTTTGAAAATTGATCACACCTCTTCTGATAGGCTGAGCTCTACCAGGAAGTATTTAATGATTGGTTAATTTCACTTGAACAAACGAATCGCAGGTCCCGTTTGTGTGCGGATTTCTCATGAGTGTAGAAGTCAACATACAAGAGACCATTTTGATACACTGTTAGGATGAGGTTATTTTAGCCCGTGCAAAGCAGAAACACGTTCTTTCTTTAACAAACTACAGTGATGACATCTAATACAGCGTAGGTTCAATTTATGCATGTCAGTTTAATTTTGACTTAAAAGAAGGCAGAACAGAATGAAGGGCAATTGCAAGAGAATACAAGAGCTGATAAACGTGAATATATA
>JAOXYF010000012.1:2790897-2801727 GCA_028565775.1 Sternarchorhynchus goeldii
AATCAATCATCAGTAAATATCAGTAAAATTTGATTTTACAGTTAATTACAGGAACACAGTCACTTTGTATAGATTAAATAAAAATCTTTAAAAAATTGCATAATATGAAAATTATTATTTTTTTGTTTTTTTACAATGCAATTATTGCATTACACTGATGCTGTCAAACATGAACAGCTGACAGTTTTTAGTGTAATCTCGCCTCTTCCTTCTCTCGTAGTTCTCAGTCCAAGAAGAAAATGTTATTGAATTGTGTTGCACAAAGTCTTTTCACCTCTTCTGTAATGCAAAAAGAGAAAAGGTGGTAAGTTTGTTTACCTGCTAACAAAACATCAGCCTGGTGGCAGGATCTATAAACAGTACAATTTTTATATAATGTATAATTTTGGTCCATTTTATTTTTGATAACTGATGTTTATCTTGTACTTCTACAGTTCATTTTATGTTTTCTTAATTATATATTTTGCTCCTTTTATGTCCATGTTTGATCTTACCATCAGTATTGATTGTATAGAATCCAGATGTAATGTCACTACAGTTACATACCATTCACTTCACTACATAGTTACGTACCATTCACTTCACTACATAGTTACGTACCATTCACTTCAATCAAATTAGCATTCTTCTGATTGAGAATAACATACAGCTCCCTCTGATCTGATTTCTTCCCCACGACCCAGTAGTCAGTCATGGCTTTTACAACGATCTCTTCATCTTCATCAACCCTGAGAGGAAAGAGGACACAAAAGCAGTTGAATCGACCTCCAAGACCTGGAGTACAGAACACTCAGCAGGACTCTGATAACCATTCGTCTTATAAATCATCAATGACTAATGAGGCAGAACCTTTGAACCGGCTGCGATTGTGAGTACCTTGCAAAGTCACAGTTAATGTCTCCCAGGATCTTCATAAGGTCAGGATGGACCGAGGTGAGCGAGACGCTGGCCGTCTTGCGCATGTGGATGGTGCTTTTCTCAGCCAGGTTCATGTGGTTGAAGTAGATGAACTTAAACTGGGGTTCCTTCTCTGGCCTAGGACCGCACATATACCACACGAAGGCCTTCCTTATCTCACAACAACCAATCACAGGCAGCTCACCCTGACCACTACTACAGCAGACCTTATGCATGTACAAAATGATCCCCAAACCCCAGAAAAAGCATGCATGTGTCCTCACCTGACCTATGGTTTACACACAGATACCAGAATGTGAAATAGACCAGTTTACTAATGTGTTTATTAGTGGCTTCCTAGCACAGTCTGGCACTTGAAATGTTCTGTAAATGTACACGGTTCTTACATAGAGCACATTTCTGTAAAATGTATGGAAAAAGAACTTAGATATACATCAAGGAGGATGTAACTAGAGGGAGAAGAGCAGGTCCAGGCCTGTGTACAGGAAGGAGAGGATATTCTCTCGACTCTGAGTGGTTATTGGGACACTGGATACGGGGAGAAACATCATGATCTGGGAGTCTAGTTACTGGAAGTCTTGCTTTCTTCACACAGTTTAGATTCAGTGAAGAAAGAAATGTAAAATTCTCCTAGAAATGTAAAATTCTCCTAGCTATATTTGGGGATCAAATTCATTAGGGCATCATGAGGCTTTAATGCTGCAACTTAATCTCTGCTTTCATCAAATGTGTAATTCTACACAAAACCAAAACAAAAAACATTGACATCAATTCCTGAAAAGTCTTCACAAATGATTCCAATTCCCTTGGAGGTCAGACAGTGTGTCCTCTGAGCTGCTCTCCCCCACAGTTACGGCTCCACGTCAGCTCTTAGTTCCTAACTCAGCCGTGCAGCGGACATGCAGACGCTGCCTGCGGGTACTGACCCTGATATTCTCCGGTTGATGTTGTACTGTTCGCAAATATCCGAAGCCAGCAGGGTGAGCTGGGGGCCGACCAGGGCATCCAGCCGCTCACAGAATTCCCGCGTCAGCTCCACCGATGCTGGGATGAGAGAAGATTCAGACGGGAAATGTTACGCTCACTCCTGAAACAAGTCCCTGTTAGATGAAGTGCTACCTCAGACATTACCCAGCATGCACAGGGTTCAAAGTGAACTCACCGCTGATCATGAAACACACAGCTGCACTCATTGCCTACAACACAGATAATGTACATAAGCAAACAGCAGCATATTTTATAAAATCACACAGAATGAGAAATTCAGTACAGAATAATATAAAGGTGTAAATATATATAAATAAAATACACACAATCATATGTGCATTTATTATAGATATCTAAATTGTTCAGTGACATTTCCCATTGTTTCTTACAGACAGTACAACCACTGTCCTTAAAAGGTCCAAGTGTATTTATATTAGAGGTGACACTGATCCAGCAGCACATATTGGAATTGGGTCGATTCGTACAATAAATGCTGGATCAGATATTAGAAGAACATTTTTAAGGATACTCATCTGAGGTTACAAATCAAGTCTGAAAATATCACAGCAGTGCTCATCAGAAGTGTGATGACCGTGTGTACTGATAATCTACTGTGGGAACACACTGTAGAGGTGCCTGGTGGGGTGGGATGTAGCAGGTACAACAATAATATCTTGCTGAAATTCACAAAAATAATTTGAAGATCAGTGGTAAGTTGATATGGAGTTACAGTAACATTCCTTTATACATTAATTTTAGTACTGAGTCATAATGAGTGTGTGTGTGTGTGTAAGAGAGAGAGTGTTGGGAGTGACTAGTGCAGTCGAGAACCAAGCAGGTGGTGATAAACATCATCAGAGCCACTGTGGCAATGGAAGCAAAACATTAAATTTGAGCTCCACATTAGTTTGATCTGATCAGCATTATTATGACGCAATATTCAAATTGAAGATTGTAGTATCGGGTTAGTGCAGAAGAACCAGGTATCACGTCACCTCTCATTTAAATACACGTCAAGGACAGTGGGAGGAAACATCTGGGTTCCTGATACACAAACTCATTTCTTTTTAAATCAATCACTGAATGAGCTCCTAACAATATAGAATTTAGTTTATGCTCTCACCTTGTAAACTATCAAATGAAGCTCCTCACATCTGTCCTCTGTGTCAACAAATATTTTGGGAAATCTGAACTTCACATCTGGATCCTTTAGGTTTGCCGGTCCAGTTAAAAATCTAGTTTCAAACAAGAAAAACACAAACGTGAAATCAGTATAAAACAGAATCCATATATTATACCACCTGAACTCTGAAAATGCTTGTAAGCTAAAGCAATTACAATAATGACAAAATTAAACATAAATAAATAAACAAAAATATAGAGCGCCGACTTTGATCTACATATGTAAAAAACAATCAATCACATTGCACCTCTTGGACACTGGTACAATAGAAACCAGGGCCATGACTCTGTTAACCTGGAATTAGTTTATGATCCAGTGGTGTAGAGGCAACAATCTCTTAGCTCATCTGACGTGTGTGAGTGTGTGTGACCTGTGTACAAGAAGTCCAGATCACTACACGATCGCTGTGATCCGCTGCCGTGAGTGGGCCCTAGGGGTCAGATCCGCTGCCCTGTGAGTGGGCCCTAGGGGTCAGATCCGCTGCCCTGTGAGTGGGCCCTAGGGGTCAGATCCTTCTAGGTCATCAGTCATGCTTGATGCCTTTGGTTCAGGTCACGTAAACACGGCACTTGGCTAGGCGTTGTGCTGCTGCAGTAGAGGGTAACACTGGATAACGCACACGCCTGTTCTCTACACGTTCACCACGCCGTTCCAACACCCCCGACAGTCACAGTGCTGCGCTGGACTGACTCAGCCTCCATCTATTATCACCGGTTCATTACAGAACTGAATGGGATCCGGCGGATGGTCAGGGTGACGGAGTGGAGCGGCCGTGATGTGTTTGCGAGTGGGGGTGGAGCTGTGGGTGGAGCTGTGGGCGGGGTTAGTCCCTGCTCTGACTGCACTGCACTTACCTGCCATAGTGCAGCAGATTCCCGGTCACCTCCGGCCTTAGAGGAGAGTCCCTGCCTGCAAGCTGCCATATACCACACACACACACGCGCGCGCACACACACACACACTAATTTATGCTCTAGAAAGTTCTCCTGCAATTACTACAGCAGCAGTATAGTGCACCATTGTAGTGTAAGGATCCGGTTTTGGAAAGGAACCCACCTCTGGTTCTGTGTGCCTGGGGAACAGGGATGTTGTCAGGTATCTATAAAGGATGCGCATGTCATTCTGCTCTAACCCACTCCTGAAAAATACCAACACATCAGGAAGCAGGTTTGAAACAGGGTTAGAACTACACAGACTGGCTGGACATGTCATTTTTAATTAAAAAAAACAACAACACAAAACCAAACAAAAACACATGTGCCTGACCAACGTCTGAGAACTCCAAGAACACACACTGCTAATTATTAGAATGATATGACAGCAATTCCTTATGTATGGAAGGTTTCCTGCACATCCAGTGTGAGCAGCACAGCCTGACCTCTCTCTGACTCTTCTACACACTTCTCATTAGAACAGATTTTTAGGGAAATATAAACTTATTAAAGCCTGAAAACCATCTTTTTTTTTGCATTTTCTATTTCACGCAGTAACACGTTTAGGCGCACGCCCACCAGCACTGAGGTCGTACCAGATCAGCTGGTCGTTGTAGAGGAAGGCTGTGTGTTTCACTAAGCTCAAGCTTTCCTCCACTTTGTTGATGAAGGACTGGATCTTCAGGTATGTCATCTTGTCCAGGGGGAAGAAGCTGATTCCCCCAAAAACCTCCAGCAGATCACAGGACTGCAGGTGCAGCGTCTGCAGGTACTGAAGGAAGCACAAAACACACAGCAAACACACGCTCCAGTGTTAGTTTTCCCACACACACACACACACACTCCAGTATGTTAGCGCCCCCCCACCCCCCACATTGCGCAGCATTCACAGATGCCGACCAGGTCTATTGAATGGAACAAAGAACATGAACAACCATGTCATGTCATTAGATTAGAAACATTAGATTCTAACAGATGTGGTGAGTCATTTCCAGTAGCAGTGGCTGAACTAATTAGTTTTGTATTTTTTTTTAACCAGAGGGCTATAATTGAAAGTTGAAAAAAGACAATGACAGGCCTGTATACAGTGCTAACCTGAGCCCTCCGTGCCAAGGCTGACGCACCGTAATTTGACAACAGGACACAGCGGGACACTTGACTGGTGTGACTTTACACTGTTGCCACTGACGCTGCACCTTGAACACTTTCTCTGAGAGCTCCAAGCTCAGGAGGAGGTGTTGGAAAGGGTTTCCCCTGACCGGAGTTCAATTACTCAGACAGGTGGGGAAGCGTGATTCCTCTAGCAGGGAAATTCGAACCCTGATGACTGCTAGGACCAGTGTGTATTGCTTTGGGCAAATGACACTGTGGCCTAGGACACCAATATGGACATTAATGCTACGCTTGGCTGGGAAGGTTCATGTAGCACATCAGAGGAGCACGATTCCTCCCACAATAATGTGTCCATCTGACACCACCACCTAAATCATATTCTAATGCTGAATTTACCAGAAACACAAATGTGAAATATTCCAGATGAGGATAAATGTTCTTGATTACTAACTGGCCTTACCCTGTAGAAGAACTTCTCAAGCTTCTGGGTGAGTAGCTGCACACCGCCGGCCTCGATCACCCTGCTGAACGTGCAGTTGAAGAGCTGTGGACCAGAGAGAGACAGGAGTGAACAAACACAACCACACAAACCACAGAGCTCTGCAAGCAGGCTAAAACATACACTTTACCTTATACATACTGTAGCACTGCTGTAAAACTGCTCCATAAACTGAGTCCTAGAACACAGAACAGGGAAGAGCAAAGCAAAATCTGTCATGTCATGCTCTTGGAACCCAGAGGTCATATGCAGACCTGCTCCATGTCTCAGGTTAATAAAGAGACACTGCATTCCAGACACAGACACAATTAAATTTCACTAGAAAATACAAACTAGAATCTCCTCTTCTTGGTATTCTACAGTTGGGGGTTTCCCGTCCTTGTTGGGTTTTTCAACCATTGGATTTCGTACCACCTTTAAAGAACAAAGATAAGAGGATTAACAGATTCCACTTCAAGCGACACGTTTCCAGTCTTACCATGCAGAGTGCATCTAAGCAAAGACACCCCATCGAAAAATGGAACCAATAAACGTCTGAATTACAACATGTTACTCTAGAACGATGTAAGCACACACACATAAAATAAAAAAAGGTTTTTGCTCACATACCATAACCATCCAGAAATTTTCCTCTGGCTCATGGAAGAATTGCCTGTTTTTCTGAGTGTGAAGGGACTTAGCTGGCTTTGTAGGGCAGAAGGTTCTAGAAATATCAAAAGATCAACGTCATGTACTACAGGTACAACGTTATGTAATACATGATCTAAAGCCATCTGCTAACAGAACACATGGCCTGATGATTGTTGCCATGGCAGCTCAAGCTAATAGGGAATTTTGTAGAGGTATTGTTTATTTATATGCTTATTCTGTCACTAACTGATACTACTGAATCTGTTGTATATACTGAATCTGTTGTATATACTGAATCTGTTGTATATACTCGTACATTTAGTACACAGAATGATTACCTTGTAAACTGAACAATGGCCTCACACAGTCCAACATTGCGAATCTTTTCATTTTTCTCCACTTCACTGGGATGGTAAAATAAAATCTTTTTTTCCTCCTAAAGGACACAGACACGTTTTCACCTTCACCAAGACTCCTGTGTTCCTACTTTATATCTACACCGATCAATATTACAAAACTGCTATTTTAAATTGTGATATATACAATTCATATGTACACTTCATATATTAATATGTACAATTAATATGTACAATTCATATATTAATATGTATAATTCATATGTACAATTCATATATGAATATGTACAATTCATATTTACAGTCACAGTAACGAAAAAGTATATTTTTGCCAAACATTACTTAATTGTGTCTTCAACTGTCAAAATAAATAAATCATCAGCATGTATATATGTGGCAGAAATATAATATATTAAGATGTGTGTATATGTGTTATAATATAGAATTATAACGTAACAACATAATATATTAAGATGTGTGTATATGTGTTATAATATAGAATTATAATGTAACAACATAATATAGTAAGATGTGTGTATGTGTTATAATATAGAATTATAATGTGACATAACATAATATAATATATTAAGAAGTGTGTATGTGTTATAATATAGAATTATAATGTGAAGAGGTGAAAAGGTGATTTGTGCAGTGTAGCTTAAACTTCCATACCTCCCCCTCACGTGGGCCAAACTTGGGGTTATAGATGAAAAAACTGAGCAGGGATGGACTGTAGTGCTTTTCTTGGACCCCAGACGCCATTCTTGGACTTGGAACAGAACGTGGGGATGTTAGTGACAGCAATTAATTAAAACTGATTTACTAGAGAATACAAACTTAAAAGTTAATCAGTCACCATGTGAATACCTGATCATCAACATTGAAGTGGTGTGGGTCTAAAGTTCGTGCAGCCGGACAGGCATGCCGTGGACCTGCAAAACCAAAGACTGGCATTAGGGATCATCTTTAAAATAGCAGCACGTATTAAGACTGTACGTATCTTATATGCGGCTCACCAGCGGTTTATTTACATGCTTTTTAATATGTTTATAAACTGTAACTAGTTACTTCTGAGAGAGGCAGAACAAGTGGTTTGTGCAGAAAATGTTTCAGTCACAAGCTTCAAGTAACGCTGGAAATGGACCAGACCCAACGAACGAAATACCCGCATCTTTGTAAACGCAGATCCTAGCGTAGTAACCGCGAACCTATCGAATAATTCATCCCTCGACATTGTCGTAGTTGGAGGTGGAGGTGGAACTTGCGTCCAATTTTTGTGTAACTTGTGACACGAATATCACATTACAACACGCTAGCAGATACGTTACCCTGCTGGGTTAAAAACAAATTATGATGTTCAAACCAATTAACATAAACGAAATGAGCACATAATCGGTGTAACAGAATGTAACCCAACAGGTTTAAGTGATAAAAAAAGAAACGATTACTACCAGCAACTCAGTGTAACTTATTAAATTATCAAGAGCTTGTATGTATGTTGATTTCTGTTTGCGAGTCAGCTAGCTAGCTAGCCTCAGGACACGAACACTCCGATACACGTCCTGTTTGAAGTCGATAACAGAGGATTTGCTTACCATAACACATGCGTAACTCTTAAAGCATGGCAAACGTAGAAGACAAACATCAAGGTTTACTATCGCTTAGAAAAAGAGTAAACACTAGAGACCCGTGATCAATGGATGTGGTTTAGCTAACATACTTCCTGCTTCTGACGGAAAACTGTGTGTATCAACTGAAACGGTTCGGGTACATTAAATGCAGAGTCAAAAAGTTCCACATCCTCTTAACAGTACTCTGATGATTTAATCTACAAGTTGTCAGCAGGTGTATGTATGACATGCCTAACACGAACTGTGGAGCTCTAGTTATGATCATTCAGGCGTGTGTGGACTTCCTACAGTTAGGTAACTGGTACTGAACTGAGCTGTCAATTGCATAGGCCTGATCTACAAAATAGAAGTCAAGTAGGAACACCAGTCCACTGTTATTTCAGATTCTTGGAAACCTTTGTTGAAAAAAGGACATGGCAGTGTAAATACTGAATGCTCTGTTTCATAAGACTCTCTTTGTTTAATATTTTGATGATGAAGTTGTTCTTTATGAAGAATACTTTTTGTGGACCATTCATGCAAAAGTCCAGATAATTGATGTTTTGAAACACTTTCTCACAACTGCATTATGATCAGTGAAAATTGTTAGTATGTAGAATTATTTTAATCACCATGCATGCACAATGAAAGGTAACTAGAGGTAATCTGACACATGTTGTGAAGTATAGTTCTTGCTTATGAGAAGCAGAATTAAAAGAAGATCATTTGCATGATACATTTGTATGTGCCTCTTGAGGTAAATATCATAGCATAGTTTTTTGCAGTAAGAAAACAAACTAGAGTAAAAAAGTACAATGTAGCCCATCAAATTAGGGATAAATAAAACATTTTCAAAAGTACAAATAACATAATGAAAAATGTAACTAAGGTAACCTCTGTCTTAGGTTACTCTACACCTCTGCAAGCCTCGATACAGAAAGATATTATAGGACGCTGGTGCTGATCTTGCATGTTCAGTACGGTTTGTCTCCACGGTAACCTGAGCGAGGTGGGTTTGCAGAGAAGCTGTCGACTGTAACCTTACACCTGCACTCACTGTCCTGACATTTTGTGTCCTCTTACGTTACATTTGAACTCTTATTCTTAAACCATGCCAAAGCTTCATGTTCACACAGCTTCATGTTCACACAGCTTCATGTCTTAGTTTACCTATGAAACATTTCATTTGCTATGACATTTGTTTGACACATCATTAATGAAGATTAATGAAGAAAAATGATTAAGTAACTAACAATGTTAAAGCTTCTGAATGTAGTATCCACATGTCAGTGGTGTGCAGTGATCTGTTTGTGTTGGGTTACGGAGGTAGTGTGTTGGGTTATGGAGGTAGTGTGTTGGGTTAGGGGGGTGTTGTGTTGGGTTATGGAGGTAGTGTGTTGGGTTAGGGGGGTGTTGGGTTATGGAGGTAGTGTGTTGGGTTAGGGGGGTGTTGTGTTGGGTTATGGAGGTAGTGTGTTGGGTTATGGAGGTAGTGTGTTGGGTTAGGGGGGTGTTGGGTTATGGAGGTAGTGTGTTGGGTTAGGGGGTAGTGTGACTGTAAGTCAGTGTAGAATTGTTCTCTGCAATGGACATTCTGGCCTTTATTATGTCTCCAAATTGAAGGTAGACATGTTGGATGTCTGTTTAACCTTGGTGCAGAACATCGTCACGATGATGTCGGAGATGACATTGGCGATGATGCTGGGGATAATGTTGCGGTCTATACTGCAGCCACTTCAGAGAGGAACATTGATGTTCCCACTCACGCTGGCTCTCTGCCACACTCGTCTTCCTGAGTGGAGGACACACATCTCTGATGAGGCCCTGAGGAGCCCAGCAAGAGCACAACAAGTAACCACCATCCAAACAGCTCTGGTTCACCTGGGCTTAGACAGGGCACAAATAGCTACTGGCACTAATGTGTGCTTGAGACACACGTGTCCTCCTTCCTAAGGATAAATAAATTGTGGAAACATTAATAAAGGATACAGGTGGCATTAATAAACCGATCTCCCATCTCCTATTAGTAGTAGAGTTTTGGCTGGAGCAGGTGCAGACAGAACCAATCATAAGTGAAGCAGATGATGCGGTCCTTCACAGGCTAAGGTTTCACTACTCAGGTGCTGGTGCACCTCGTGGCAGTCCTACATGACACCAGGTGGGGCTTCCTCAAACTCACACGCATGCACAACTACTCATCAGCTATGCATACATACATATGGGTTTTAAATCTCTATTGTTTGTAAGTATTTCTGTGACTTTTAATTAGTTTAGGGTAAGTAGGGCAAATGAAATGAGTGGAGCTCCAGGGTTTTGAGAGTGTTCTCATGAGTGGTGCTTTCTCCTTCAAAGGGTTTGTGCTTTGCATTGTAGTGGTGGTTTTAAAGGGGAGAGTGGGTGGATATTAGGGAGGTATTGTGTTGGGTTAGGGAGGTATTGTATTGGGTTAGGGATGTATTGTGTTGGGTTAGGGAGGAATTGTATTGGGTTAGGGAGGAATTGTGTTGGGTTAGGGAGGTATTGTGTTGGGTTAGGGATGTATTGTGTTGGGTTAGGGAGGAATTGTATTGGGTTAGGGAGGAATTGTGTTGGGTTAGGGAGG
>JAOXYF010000012.1:2815062-2828431 GCA_028565775.1 Sternarchorhynchus goeldii
CATGTATGTGAGTGGAGATGGTGTCCCTGGTTACATGTATGTGAGTGGAGATGGTGTCCCTGGTTACATGTATGTGAGTGGAGATGGTGTCCCTGGTTACATGTATGTGAATGGAGATGGTGTCCCTGGTGACATGTATGTGAGTGGAGATGGTGTCCCTGGTGACATGTATGTGAGTGGAGATGGTGTCCCTGGTTACATGTATGTGAGTGGAGATGGTGTCCCTGGTGACATGATTAGGGATCAGACAGCATGTTCATTTACCCAGGGGTTCAGATCTGGAATGGTAATGACCAAAAACAAACGACACTCAGCCCTTCAGATCATGCTGTGAAGATTCGTTCTAATGTGACTACATTTTAATGCAGCTTAAGACTTATCACTATTCATCGCTTGTATTTGCTGGTTCCCAGTGCCATAGACGAAGTGTATGAAGAGCCTGAGGTGTGTCCAGTTTGGAGTACTTATCCTACATCTGTTCACCTCACCTCTCCCTCTCTCTGCCTTGTAGGGCTGCTTGTTTCATCAGCTATACTGTAGACGCCATTCTACCAAGTCCAATGGAAAAAGTGTCTGATGTCCGTCCATCCATCCATCATGTTCTTCATCAGGGCTCTGACAGCAGCTCACCGGGTCCGTCAGGTCAGGCGGGAGCAAGTTCCAGAATCGCCTCAGTGAGGAAACACGAGCTACTGCTTCCTTCTCACCATGAGTCTGAACGAGTCACCATGAGTCTGAACGAGTCACCATCTGTGTACTGTCTTACTGCCCGTGTGTGTGTGTGTGTGTGTGCGTGTGCGTGTGCATGCACACACATGAACTTGTCCTGTCCACTGGGAACAATATCCTGGTGCTGCCTGAGTGTGATGAGGAAAACTCCAGCATCAGTGATTTTGTTGCCAGAGGGTTGTTTAGTACCACCACCCCCCTCCAAGACTCTGCCCTCATCCTGCTAAAGTCTCTTCATGCTGACTTGCATGGCACTGTGTGGGGGAGCCCTGTGTGTTCACACCTACATGTACTGCAGAAAAGCATTTCCTTCTCACAGGCCCAAGCTCTGATTTGTTGGATGGTGAGAGTCCATTTAACAGTCACTGTACTGTTAACTGTCATTCTGTTAATAGACCACTTGTGGGTGCTAGATGTCTATCGCGGAGACTGCAATTCTAATAACAGCCACAAGAGGGCACTAGCCTCTCCTTTTGCCACGTCTTGCCAATTTAGTCTGCCGCTAAGTTTGTAGTGTTTGTAGACTTGCTGAGATCTATGGTATGTACATGCTAAGGAATGTATATGCGCTTTTTCTGGTTTAGTTCTGTTGTGCTGCATAGAAGCTGCAGTGTTTGAGAGGATGATGTATCACATCTTCTACTCATCAGCACTTTCTGTCTCTGTTCTCCAGCACCTTGGGTTTATAATGAAACAATGTGCATGAGTTAAAAATTTAAATTTAATAAACTCATTTAATAAAAATTTTAAATTTTCAAACTGATTTAAATAATTATAGTCTCTATATATTATAGTTCTTATATAATTATAGTCATTATAAAATCCTCCTAATTTTAGAGAGCATAAGTAACTGGAGTGATTGTCTGCTTATCCACAAGATGGGTGGTAAGGTGTCTAGAATTAATCAGATTCTAGATTCTACAGCTGATTCTAGACTCTACAGCCAATTCTAGATATGTCACCTAGAGGACCAAAGCAATGACCGTATAATTTAAGCAAACATAAAAACTCCATTGATTCATTTCCAGATCATGTGTAGTTTACCAGCCCTGGATGAAACCTGACTCTAGGATTGAACAGAATCCCCAGGGGTGACTCACCATTTATCCCTGCAAACTGCACTGTGTGGGATGTAAGCACAGGTGTGTCAAAGACAGGCTTGAACACACAAGCACAACCTTTTAGGGTCCCCTACAGTGTCCCGGTAGGCTTCACCACGGAGGACAGGAAGGGCTCCAGGTCTCTAAACTCTACTGCAGTGTTCTGGGGCAAAGACCCAAAAGGCAAAGCTGCTGGTTCCCTGGTATTGCTTGTTCAGTTGTCCTTACTGATGATGTCTTTACTGAGAAGGTTGCAAGGGAGAAGACCCTAAGCAGCCAACCTACTAACCTGTTTGTGCATGATAAGTACAGTGTAAATCCATTTAACATTAAATGCCATTTGGTGAACTGTTGTTGGTTTATTCTTACAGTCTATTTGAGGCTGCTTGGGTGTTAACACAGTGTTTGTGTGTTTACAGGGTGTGGAGACAGGCTGGGTGTGCACCTCCAGAGGTTTTCCACAGACATCTGTTAGACAAAGAGATGTTAGTCCACAGGCTAAACGAGCAGAGGATTAGGCCCTGTCTCTCACCGAAAAAAGTCTCTCCGTTCACACACCGGCGAAAAGCATGTGTATCTCCTCAACGCTGGTCTTCCTTCTTGTCAGGCCTAAGAAGATTATAATCCACTAATTTAGATGTCATACTCTAAGAAGTTTGGAGGTTTATCGCTGACTGTGTGTGTGTGTGTGTGTGTGTGTGTGCCCCTCTGACATCTCTACATTGCCAGTTGAGTCAGCTTTCCGTGTGTCTGTCTGAGTCATCTATTTCAAGGTTGCCTGGCAACTGTGGTTGGGGGAGATGCATCCTTTTGCGTAGAGACTGATGCTGACTGACCTCTAATATTTATTCAAGCCCCACTCTGAGAGGGGAGGAGAAAAGCATACATGCATTCCTTGATTATTGAATGAGTGATCTTCCATCCAAAAAAAAACTTACCACTGAGTTTTTTGTGTGTTCCCTTTTTTCATGGTTACGTGATCTAAAGCCCTTGATGTTTACCAGAGCTGATAGCAGCTGGACACCAAGGGAGACTTGGTTACACTATGAAAAAATGAGACTTTCACGAGGTCTCGGCCTAACTGTGGAGTTCTACTGAGAGCACTGAGAAGTCCACCCTTGTGTTGTGCTCACACTTACACGTTTCAAACCCTGAGACTATAAGATGCTGTGGGTTCTTCAGTGGGATTCTGAAAAACTCACAATTACTTGTCCAGAAAAAAACATAGCTTACAAACACCAGTGGCCCGGAGACACTGCAGCTCACATTTCCAATATTAATCTGTAAGATCCCTTCACACCTGGTGAGTTTTCAGAGCTGCAAATCTAATGGTAATCGAACTCCCTAGCTGGTGAAGTGAAGGCAACGTTGCTCTAAGCACAGACCACTTATGCAGCTCTGACCACCTACAAATGTGCTTTACTTTGTTAGACAGAGATTGGTTTAAATAATCTACAGAGAGCGGCACCTACTTCAGAGTAAGTAGGTTTGTGATTATTGGGACAAGGCCTTTGTGAGAGAGAAAGAGAGAGAGAAAGAAAAGAGAGAGAGATGGAGAGAGACAGGTGCTTTAATGATTTAAGCTGATACATTTCACCATCAGCCTGCTCAGGCCAGTGGACATAAGAGGCCATTATTGTTCTCCTCTCATCTCAAGAGCATCTGGTCTCATGGAAAAAGTGACTGATCCTCTTCCACTTTTTATGACGGTGCAGGAAGGGCTTTAATGCCCTGCTTCCTGCCTCATCTCTCAGCCAATCAAAGCATAGGAGAACTGATGACATCAGAGACAGTATGACGTCAGTCACACACACACACACACACACACACACACAGAGCACTCGTCACCTGCTCTCAGATCAGTGGCCACAGCACTACAGCAGATGTGAAGGAAGTGTTTTATAATGTCTTCAAAAACCAGGGTTTTTTGTTGCTGGGTTTTGATTCATTTGTATCACAGCCATTTGATTCATTTGATTCAAGAGTCACAGTAATCTACACTGTAGAAGGCATTTACTACATACTTGTTGCTTTTAAGTACATGCCATGGAGTCTCTCTCAGGTGAACAGTGCAGGTGTAAGGCGCCTCTGGAGGAAGGCCTATGGTATTTGGTTAGCTATTTTTAGATGTGCCCTTGAAGCAAGCCAGCTGCAGGTTTGTGCTTCTGACAGAGCTGAGACACCCAGTATTTGTTTATGTACTTTTTCCTAATTGAATTATGAAACACTTGCTCCACGCTTTCTCCACTCACTCTTTACACACAGCGTCTACTTCTGCAGACAGTCATGCAAACCACACAGTTATCTTTGAGCAACCGTCCACAGACTGGGAACTGCAGAAGGTGTTATATGTAAATGTCTTGTTCTGTGGTGGCCGGAGGGGCAGGTGATAGTGTGCTTGTGCATACGCCTTCACTCTTTATCTGACCACTGAATGAATTAACCCTGTGTGAGTCCACACACTTGACCTGCAGCTGGGTTACTATATCAGTACCAGTACCAGTGTATCAGTACTCGAATAAAACTTGTTTTCCATAGTGTCAGCAGGCTAGATTCAAAAGAGTAGGGTTAGATGAGGAGTCATGATACTGGCCAGAATGTCCAAAACCTGTTCACCAAGGACATCGGTCTGAGCAGGTCGACTGGGTGGAGGTAAGGGGTGGAGCTGGACTGATAACCCCTGAGAGCTAAGCAGATGTGTGTAGCACATGTTCCCGAAAAACATCCTGGAAACCTTCTGGTCCACAGAATTAAAATAGGACTGACTGAGAAAGAATGACCAAGTTACTTCATTATTCATAGGTTGGAGAGGTTTCCCATAATGGCACAGTTTCAGGTCACATCTGGAGCTTTTGCTGTCACATCCAGATGTTCCAAGATCTTCTCAATGGGTGTGTCCTCATGAAGCACAACCCCATTCTCCAGACACTGCAGGAGTGATTCTATGTTCAGCGCTTTAGGACTGTGAGACCTGCACCCCATCATTCCATTTTTTTTTAGTTTACAAAAAGCTGTACATTTTAACATAATTTTAGACTATACTTCCCACTTTAAACTATATACTTGAACATTTTAGACTATACTTCCCACTTTAAACTATATGCTTTAACATTTTTCACACACCTACGAGAATCAAACCCCTGAATCAACGCCCACCACCACCAAATCATCCCCAGCACTGCCGAATCACGCCCACCACTGAATCAACCCCAACACCACTGAATCAACACCCCCACCACCAAATCAACCCCAGCACCGCCAAATCAACACCCCCACCATTGAATCACCCCCACGACCACTGAACCAACACAACCACCACTGAATCACCCTAGTGCTTTGTCGCAGATTGAACTTTCCTTGATGAGAAACAACAATGGCTCTAAGGAATCTATTTTGTGCTCTCAAAGAACATTTTACTAATTAATTCCTTCAAGTACATCAGAAAGGTTAATATACATCAAATTACGTTAATTATGAACTGAGAACTCCTGAGTTGGTAATGCCTGTTTTTATTTCTAATACTATGTACACATATATAGTACAACCTAAACAAACTAGTCTGTTTGATTAAATGTAATTACGGTTTGTGAACAGGGTGTTTCTAGTTCTGGTTCCAGTTTTACGAGTTTAACGAGCCCGCTGTGAGTAAATGATATACCACGTGCTGCAGAATTTAAAAGTAAAAGACCTTTTACTTAAAAAGTGCTGTGTACGCTTGTCCGATTTGAAATGCAAAGATGTAGGCAAATTTGATAACGTTTGTTAATACTCGTGATGTCGATAATAATAGTAATGTAGTAATCTATACTCTGGAATGAGCAGAGACCGCTGTTATTCTAACATAAACAATATAATGATGCACATCTACCAATGTTTCAGAATGAACCTCCAGAATACATTAAATGTATATTAAAACATTTCGCGGCGAATCTGTACCCTAGCGCACTTTACGTAACAAACGTCCGAATCATTTTTCCACTCTCAAGCGCCAAATAAGTGTTTCGACGCTCGTCCACGATGCAGCGCGTCCGCCCGCACCACACTACAGAACTCAGTCAAAACCGAGTCCTCCTCCCATTGGTGGCTCGAGTGCTACGTGGACATAAGACAGCGACAGGTAACGCACATGTGACCGTTATCGTTTCATTCTAGGAAAAGAGTCAGTCAAGAAACCTGCGCTGCGAGAAAACGTTATGGAGAGAGTAATTATCGCGCTTCTTTAAGAATCTGTCATTTGTACTGGTGGCTTTTAAAACGGTTTAAACCTCCGTTTTAACGGTAAGGCATCTTTTTCTTGATATCACTTTTTCCTGTTTTTATCAGTTTATCAAAATGCTTATTCACAGTGTAGTTTGTCCGACTTCTGATGTCGCGTGTCTGCTTTGTCCGGAAATTGCAAGCGTGTTATATTAAGCAAAAACATCCTTACCCCAACACACACACACACACACACACACACATATATATATATATGTGTGTGTGTGTGTGAGACACGGAGCATTCATAGATACTTTAGAAAATAACAAAACGAACTTTTTACTGCGCATTATATCAATATCCTTTTTAAAATCTCTAACTACATCAAACGTTAAATGATCCGTTCCAACTGATATCAATTATTTTAATCAACTACGCAAAATGTTTTAGCTGATGAAGCAGTTTTCAGTTTGTGTTTGTGTTTGTTTAAGCATATTATCACTCAAACTTGAATGGGCACTGAGCCGTGTTTCCATGGTGCTGCATAGCCAGTCACCTTACGCGCTAGGTTCTGCAGAGGGGGCGTGGCAGCTTCAAACATGAAGTCCAAAGGTAAGAGGTCAAAGAGCACGAGGTGCCCGTGGACAGAGCGAGAGCACTCTAACTTCCCGTTGGCTGAGCCGGGCTCCAGTGAACCCGAGGGCTCGGAGGCGTCCCTGCGGCTGGGCGGAGAGCGGAGGACGGCGCGGACAGAGGGAGGCGCGGGTCCGAGGACGCGCCGTCGCCGCCGGCAACATGGCGGCACTAAGGAGCGGAACGTTCGCCGCTTGGAGAGCAACGAGCGCGAGAGGCAGCGGATGCACAAGCTGAACAACGCCTTCCAGGCGCTGCGGGAAGCGATCCCGCACGTCAGCATGGACAAGAAGCTCTCCAAGATCGAGACGCTCACGCTGGCCAAGAACTACATCAAGGCCCTGACCACCATTGTGCTGGGCATGTCAGGTGCCCGCGGGCCACACGGCGAGGGCCAGCCAGACGCCAGCGCCACCCGCCTCCTACACTGTTACCAGCGTCACCTGGAGCTCGAGGCCCCAGACGACCTGGACAAATATCTGGACCGAATCCAGAGCTTCAGTACAAGCAGCTAACAGGGGACCACTGGACCACCGGACCACAGTCTGGAGAGGGACTGACGCCTACATGAGGACAGCAGCTTCGAGACCGGGACAAATCAGGACAGACCCGGGACAGACCCGGTAGAAGAGCTCCCAGTGAGACCACTTACAAAACGCTGGAGATTTTGGTTTATATATACAGTATATAAAAAAGATGATTCCATGTTAAAAAGTCTTCAGTGCTGAATTGTACCCACTGTGCCTGCTTTTAGTTACGTTTGTGCCAAACCTCAGCAGACATTTCTCCTTCAGTGACGATGAGGACTGTAAAACTGCTCAATAGCCTTAAATCGACAGAATTTGCATCCCTCTGGAGTGAGGAGACGGTAAACCTTAAACAACACCTTTATTATTTACAGCCACTTTTATTGGAAGGGCCCAGGCCATGCATACAATAATACTGGGAGTGCGGTGCTGGTCCTTACACACGTCTGATTTAATGTACGTTACACATGTCTGATTTAATGTACGTTACACACGTCTGATTTAATGTACGTTACACACGTCTGATTTAATGTACGTTACAGACCTCAAAATTGTAAATGGATATTTACAATTTTTCACATCAGTGGATTTTTGCAAATGAGCAACATATGAAGCCTTTCTTCAACATATGAAGCCTTTCTTCTTAAAAAACCTTTGCACTCATGTTTGTTTATGGAACATTTGCAGAAAATGGTGCAAAACTATACAAACATTATTATATTAATGTTTCCCAGTACCAAGACCTTCCTACATCTATTCAATGATATTTAATGATAAAACATTTTCTTATTATTTTACATCTCTAACCGTACGTTTAATACCCTATAACCCTAGAAACAAGGGTTGAATTCACAAAGACATTTCACCTTATAACACCAACATAAAAGACTAAACATAAACATTATATTCATCTCCTCTCTTTTGTGCTGCCTTTGAAAACATACCATTACAAGTATTGATTAACTGTATACTGGGCATCTGTAGAGGCCTTCGATTCCTGAGAAAGAAACACTTCCCTTATTATTGTGGTGATGCTAAGTATTGCACATGTACCTGAGCGCTACACTGTGAAAGCTCAGGTGGTGGACAATGTATGATGACCTTTCACATGTGGTCAGCTGACACACAATTTCTTTATGCTCCTTCACGTTACAGATCCTGTGTTTAGTGATTCAGAACCTGGATCACGTTACAGATCCTGTGTTCAGTGATTCAGAACCTGGATCACGTTACAGATCCTGTGTTTAGTGATTCAGAACCTGGATCACGTTACAGATCCTGTGTTCAGTGGAAAAGCCTAACAATCTGCTAGCAGTAGTCAGTGAATGTATATTATATATAATTTCCTGTATGTTCTTGGTTAACATTACTCTTTCATTTTCTATCTGTTAAAAATGGTCTTATCAGTGATGCAGTCTGTAAACGAGTCTATTTGTGTTTTGTGGTGCTTAGTACTGAACGCACAGAGTACCTTGTCTAATATACACGAGGTTCAGAACTTATGTTCTGAATACACTGTATTCTTTAACCCTCAAATCAAATAAAGAAAAATCTAAATGGAAGGAAAACCCTCACATGACCACAGAGCAGGACCATGAAACGACCATCAAATAAATATATTAAAATGAAGTCCATCCATACAAAAACACTATGAAAACATACAATGAATGTTTAAACGCTGCTGCATCCAAACCCCGACCCAAAACAGGTGAGTGCTGTAATCCACAAGGGGCTGCTCTACCTAGAGGGGCAGGGGTTGTCTGCTCTACCTAGCGGGGCAGGGGTCGTCTGCTCTACCTAGAGGGGCAGAGCCACCTGTATGCATAAACTTACAAGCCCAGTGCCGCAGGAATGAGAGAGACAGAGGGAGAGAGAGACACACAGAGAGAAAGAGAGTCAGACACAAAGAAAGAGAGAGAGAGAGAGAAAGAGAAAGACACAGATGGAGAGATGCCGTAGGTCTTGCTAGCATCCCATGGCGGTGCCATTCATGTCAACCTGTCCCCTTGGGGGTGGAGGTGGGTGGAGGTGGGTGGCAGCATCTGCACCGTGGGTAAGAGATGGCATGCGAATGCGGGGTCCCTCTGTGGCGTTGGCCCTCACAGTGATGTGGTCCCAACCTCCCTGTGAATCCAGACACAAACACACAGACTCCTTAAACTGGAGGAGTCACGCTGAAAGAAAGTAGTGGCACGGAGAGTGTGGAGATGGGAGGACCGGAGGAGAGGATGAGGATGAGGAAGGGCTGAGGGTGAGGTGAGGACAGGGGAGGCTCACCCCGATGCCGTAGTCCCATGACTGGCCTTTGGGTTCTAGGGGCTGCACCCCCAGCCTGCGACACACTGTCCCACAGCTCAGACTCTGGCTGCCCTGCACTTTATCTGCGATGATCCACACCTGCACACAGTAAGGCAGCACACGCTCGACACCTTGCCACACACCAGCGCAGAGGGCAGGTCTACACACCCGGGGACAGGTCCTCACACCTGCGCAGAGGACGGGTCTACACACCTGGTCCAGAGGTCCCACAGACACCTTGCGTACGTTGTTGGAAATGTGTTCCCATGAAGACCCTTGAGGATAGCTGGGTGTCACACCATGGCGGTACCACAGGTTCCCTGCACACACAGCTCACACTTATTAATGCAGGCGCTGAAACTGATGTGCACCGAGCAAAGCACCAGAGCTCACAGATGAGAGAGGATGGGCTCTATTCACACTGTGCTTCTGTGGCTGTAAATGGCCTCGGGAGCCACAGGGGTCTTACCGCTCTCATCCACCACACAGACCGACGTTCTGCCCACAGACACCTGTCTGAGCTTCTGTCTGGCTGGAGAGGGGATGTGGTACCAGCAGTCACCTGTCAGTACGAATGCACCTGTCAGCACGTGTCAGGATGTTCATACATGTGTTATATATGTGTAATTAACAATACCTAATAAGAACTTCCTAACCTTAACAGAAACAGAAAATAAATGTTTGCGTTTAAAGCGTTTAAAGGCACCGGTACGAGACCTGCAGGGCTGAGGGGCGACACGGAGCCCCTGTAGAAGGCGGAGCCGTCCCGGGCGACGGCCCACACCTGGTACGCCCCACCAATGGAGATGGACTGGAAAGGCTGATCCGTCCCCACGTGGAGCCACGACGTTCCCTAAAAGTGTTGGGGTTACACGACACGCCGGTTCAGCCCGGGGGCACAGCGCGGCTGGGAGG
This sequence comes from Sternarchorhynchus goeldii, assembly GCA_028565775.1. Taxonomy (NCBI): domain Eukaryota; kingdom Metazoa; phylum Chordata; class Actinopteri; order Gymnotiformes; family Apteronotidae; genus Sternarchorhynchus; species Sternarchorhynchus goeldii. Next base: position 2,825,462 of record JAOXYF010000012.1, read on the forward strand.
GAGGGGCGTGGAGCCCTTCTCTAGGGTATCTGGAGGTGTCGGGGGGGGGGGTCTTACAGCAGGCAGGAGCGCAGTCACCCCAAGGCGACACAGCACGTCCCCTTTGCTGCTGATGGCCCACAGTGGCACCTGCTCCACAGCGCCACCTGGAACGCATGGCCAGATGGTGATGTCACTCAGAGGGATGGGCGGGACTTCCTGCCATGGACCGGTTGTGGTGAGTTTACATTTCCTGTCAGGAGATAAGCAGGAGAGAGTGGAAGTGCTCTGGGTAAACGGATATTGGCAGAACAGGGTTAGCTGTCATATCTGTGTGCTCATGAACAGAGATGAACGGAGGGAGAGAGAGAGAGAGAGAGAGAGAGAGAGACAAACATAGGGAGAGAGGGAGAGAGAGAGAGAAACAGAGGGAGAGAGGGAGAGAGAGAGAGAGAGAAACAGAGGGAGAGAGGGAGAGACAAACATAGGGAGAGAGGGAGAGAGGGAGAGAGAAACAGAGGGAGAGAGGGAGAGAGGGAGAGAGAGAGAGAAACAGAGGGAGAGAAGGAGAGAGAGAGAGAAACAGAGGGAGAGAAGGAGAGAGGGAGAGAGAAACAGAGGGAGAGAAGGAGAGAGGGAGAGAGAGAGAGAAACAGAGGGAGAGAAGGAGAGAGGGAGAGAGAGAGACAAACAGAGGAAGAGAGGGAGAGTGCAGAGAACAACCTGGCCCAACGTCTGCGGCGGACAAAGTCCTTCAAGGTTTTATGGCCGTGGTATGACCTGGAACAGCAAATAAAAGTTGCTTAACAAAACAGCAAAGGAATTCTGTTTATTACGGACCTTTAATGTTATCATCAGCTGCAACTCGTGACCAATCAAAAAGCATCTGATGACATCACATCACAGGCAGACACAACACAATATATGACCGATATATAAACGTACGCTGGGAAGTCCGCTGCGTACTGCCAGCCCTCTCTGTCTGTGCCCCCCATCACACTGTAGTCAATGGTCCAGTCAGACACCTGGGCAGGGGTAGGTCAATGGTTAAGGCATGCAACTAATAACCAGAAGGTTGCTGGTTCAAGCCCCACCTCTAACACCCCTGTTGGGCCCCTGAACAAAACCCTCAAGAATCAGTCATGATTGTGAGTCACCTTGGATAAAATTCTCAGCTAATTGCCATTAATGTAAATCTATGTATTGTTTATGCTGCTGATGCAGTTTTGTTCATACAAGGTTACATTGGGTATTGTGTACATGTTACCGTGAGCACAGTGTACTGTAACACAGCTGTACAGGATAAGGAACATGACCAACCCATGTCCAGTGTGGAGAGGGTGGCTTGGTATTGACTTTTGTGCACTCCTGGAGACCTGAAGCATCACTCCACATGTAACGGTCTGTAGGGAGACCCCTGCAGGGCACACACAGGTACTACAGCAAGCATGTATATGTATATGCTTGTGTGTGTATGTGTTTATATATATTTTACACACACCCCAGAGGTTTTTGCATCACCTCTGGCCTGTAACTCTGCACTTACCTGTTGGTGTAGCCGGTAACGGGATTCCACCGCTGGTTCTCGTAGATGTACACACTCTTGACGTCGGTCTGCGTGTGGATGTTGTCCGTGCTGCTGGCAAGACCTGCACATGGAGGGAAGGGTTAGGGTTAGTGTCACGCTGCCTCCATGATCACGGCAACCTCTGGACCTGCCACCGTACGAAGGTTTACCCTGGAAGAAGCCCCCTCCGTAACCTCCCGTGTGGACCCAGGCCGTGTGGTCGTAGCCGACGCCCCACACCACACCCATGTTGTTACACTCCACCACGCGCAGATGACCACCCACCTGACGCCAGAACCTGCCAACAGCAGAACTCACCATCACGAGTCTGTAAACAACATTCACTACATCTCTCAGTGTCACCTGAAACATGCACTGTAGCTCCACCACCTGTTTACTGGAGACACCAAGGTGTGTGTTAAAGCTGGTCTCTGAACACTGAACACTGTGTGATGGATATTCACCTCCAGTTAGTGACACTCTTGTGTTCAACACACACCATCACAACACCTACATTAATACCTCCAGTGAGCGGTGAACTGGACACTCTGATCATAAGGGTGTCTATAGAAGTGGGTACTGTGTGTGTTTACACTGGAGAGCCACCAGCAGGGGGCGTGAAAGTGCACTGGTCAGTGCTCACATTTGGTCGCAGGGCATGGGGTAGGGCGAAGCTTCCAGGTTGTCTGTGGGCTCACTGACGAATACGTCCCCTTTACAGGTGACGGACCAGATGGCCTGTTTGGAGGGCGGACCGTGGACGCTGCGAGAGTCACAGCAGGACACACTAAGCAGGGCCAGCTGAGGACACACACACATGCACACACACACGCACACACAGTCTCAAAAACAGAACTACCCCGTGCCCCGTCCCTATACCCCGTCCTCCTGTCCCCCGCCCCTATAACCCGTCCCCCGTCCCTATACCCCGTCCCCGGTCCCTATACCCCTTCCCTACCCCGTCCCCCATCCCTATACCCCGTCCTCCTGTACCCCTACCCTGTACCCCTACCCAGTCGTGCATCTCCAGCTCGGTGGCGGCTGCCAGGCGGATGGGCCACCTCTGCTTGGTCCTGTCGGCTGTGTAGACAGCGAACGTGTGCTTGGCATCATTCAGCACTGGCACCAGGATGGTCACCTCGTTGACGAATGTGTGGAGGTACTGGGAGGAGGAGAAGAGACGCACTGAATCCACCAGCCCCAGACAGCCTTTCCCAGCCCAACCCTGAGGAGGTTTCTGACAGGCTGAAACATACTGCTTCAATAAAGCTTCACCTGTTCCTCTCCCATGTGTGTGCTTTTGTGCGAGTGTGTGTGTGTGTGTGTGTGTGTGTGTGTGTGTGTGTCTGTGTGTGTGTGTGTGTGTGTGTGTGTGTGTTTGTGTGTGTGTGTGTGTGTGTGTGTGTGTGTGTGTGTGTGTGTGT
>JAOXYF010000012.1:2828531-2839215 GCA_028565775.1 Sternarchorhynchus goeldii
GTGTGTGTGTGTGTGTGTGTGTATGTGTGTGTGTGTGTGTGTGTGTGTGTGTATGTGTGTGTGTGTGTGTGTGTATGTGTGTGTGTGTGTGTGTATGTGTGTGTGTATGTGTGTGTGTGTATGTGTGTGTGTGTGTGTGTGTGTATGTGTGTGTGTGTGTATGTGTGTGTGTGGTGATGTTTGTCACCTTCTTCTCCTCATTGAAGGTGTAGTAGATGAACAGGATGCCGTCCTTGTTGCTGTCGGGTCCTGAGAACTGCTCCAGCGCCAACTGCACATCCACCCACTTGTGAGGCTTCCAGTCCCTCCACCACTGCATGGAACCCTTCTTCACCCAAACAGACTGGAGGAAGAGGAGGCCACGGGCGGGAAGAGGAGGCCACGGGCGGGAAGAGGAGGCCACGGGCGGGAAGAGGAGGCCACGGCAAGAGGTGAGAAGAAAAGCACTTCACTTCTCTGCCTTAAATAACACAGATCTGATGGACTGACTTTGTTTGTACTCTGTGACCTTCTGCAATTACTCTTGATGTATTTCACTACAACCAAAAACTATACAAATGAACCAGATCAGCACCTGAGCAACCAAAGCAGGGAGAGCTGAATACGGCCTGATCAACAGACTGCACACTCTGAGCACACCTGTTCGATGGCCTGCTCGTAGTGTCTGAAGTTATCCACCTCTCTCCTGGACCTCTCGCCGAGCTGCTCCAGGATCTGCTTGTGCCAGGCTGTGGTCTGCGCGGGCGTGATGGACAGCACCACGGCCTGGACGGCTGAGCTCAACCCTGTGAGGAGAGCAGAGTCAACCGGCGCCTCCGATATCAGCCCGAGCGAACACACCAGCTGAACCGCTGACCTGTGGTGGAGTTGAACCAGCCGAGCTGGGTGTGCGAGTCCACGTCGCAGCCGCCGGCGCTGACCCAGGCCCAGAGCGGCCGCTCGTCCGGCCCGTATGGCTCCTCCAGGCCCAGCTCGTAGTTGGCCGCCGACGACAGGCTGCAGGAGTCGGCGGCGTCGGGCGCAGCCGCGGCGCTCGGGTGCGTCTGGGCCTCCTCCAGGTCCACGTTGCTCCACTGAGGGTCCGGGCCTCCGGAGCGGCCAGACGTGAGCTCAAGGGGCGGGGCCGCGGCACGCTCCGCCTCTACGTCCCCGGCAGGCTCCTCCTCCAGGATGGCGGCGCCCAGGGCCTCGCGCCGCGTGATTTGTCCCTCACGGTCGGACACCAGCTCCGAGATGAAGCTGTCGCTGGTTACTTTGGGGATTCGCGGTTTGGGGGAGTCATCAGGCTTGATGGTGGGAGGAGCTTCGTCCACAGTCTTCTCCGTTTCCGAGTCCACGTCACTCAGTCCACTGGCCTGAGATTGTAGATGAACCTCACCCCCGAAGAAGCAACCAGCACTGTGAGACATGCGCGTGAGACACACACACACACACACACACACACACACACACACACACACACAAACACACACACACACACACACAATTTGGCATTGAAACACTAAATACAGTTAACGTATACATACTGGAGACTACTCAGAAAAAAAAAGAATATTTTAGCGTGTTGTGCGTCTTGGCCCCGCCCTCCAGGATCTGCGCGTCTTGGCCCGTGCTCACCTCTGCAGGCTGCTGGTGGTGGACTGTGAGCGCTCACCATCTCTGGGCGCACACACGCTCCTCCAGGCCTTCCCACTCAACTCGCTGGCCGTAATGCCCTGGCGGAAGCACACGGCCCGCTCCTCGCAGCTGATCGCCCACACCTGTGGCACGCCAACACGGGCAGAGAGCGGAAGCGCCAACGTGGCGCACGCTGTTTACACCACCACTGAAACGCTGTTTACACCAACACTGAAACGACTTCCCCTATAGCTGAGAACAAGGTCATATTTGCTAGCTATATTTTCCGAAAGGAAATCACGAAGACTGAACTTGAACTCTCTTATCTGGCTTATAAGATTAAAAAGCTTGTTGGTAATCTAGTTGCCACGGTAGCACACCATTCATGCCTAATTATTTACAGGTTCAGGAAATACGACACTCTGGGTTGTTGCCATTCTCACAGTGGCAAAGAGACATCATGCAGGTTTGTGCATGTACTCGACAGAGCTTCACACCATTTTATTAACAACCAATCACAAAGTCCAGTAGCAGGTATCACAGAGATCTTTGATCAGTGTTTTCACAAGTGTCCCTTCATTCTCTGAATGTTCACACCATTTCTTCACTTTCCCCTAAGCAGCAGAAACATGAGAGCTGAGAAGGCAGATGGAAGTGTGACATATCTAGTGTCACTCCAAACATCTAACTACACACGGTATTAGATTAAGTGGTGGATGCTGAGTTCAGTGCAGTTATCCTGTGTGTGTATATAGAGTCCAGCCTGGCACAAAGCAGACAGCTGATGTTTTTGAGGGTTTTTTTTAGGAGGTGGGGGACATCCTGCCTGTGCAGGGGCAGGTGTCAGCTGAAAGAGGAGGGATGGTTTCTGCATGTGTAGTTCCTGTCCCCTACCACTCAGCACTGGCCTTAAAAACCCCGCAGAGAAACTCAACCCTGCATGTCTGGACATGAGGCCCAGACGGGTGCCGTGTCTGAACAGCAGGACCTAAGCACTACAGCGCGCGTGCTGTAACTCCTCCCACTACAGCGCGCGTGCTGTAACTCCTCCCACTACAGCGCGCGTGCTGTAACTCCTCCCACTACAGCGCGCGTACTGTAACTCTTTCATCAATAACGGTATTCCAGGGAATTTAAATCTTCGTAGTGGCTCATAATTCTGTTGTTCATTAGTACAAAAATATACAAAAATGACTGATTTCTTACCTGGTCATTAAGGCCCACGTTGATCATTAGCATCTCGCCAACCATTCCAATCCAGCCTGAACCACAGGGGTTGTGAGAATTCACACCACGCCTAAACCATACCTGTTTACAAACAGGAAGAAAACCTGCTCATATCTCAGTGAATGAAGAAGGGAGGGGTTAAAAAGGGGGTGTGGTCAACAGCTCATCCTCTTACTTTATGATCTTTCGTGAGAGCCCACACGACGCTGACCCCCACTGCCACATGTACGGCCCCCACGTCTGGATCCGGGGATTCCACCACTACCCACGTGGAACCTTTCAACGCAGAAACGATTTGTTACCAAACCAAGACATAAAGAAAACTATAAAACCATGAACATATGCGCTCAACCACGTCAGGGAGAGAGAGTCTGACTAACTTCTCCTGATCATCACACTGGAGACAGTGTTGTGGAAGCGAGCTCACCCTTCGGACAGTCTCTGGTGATGCCTTCTCTCACCAGCAGGTGACCCTCCCACAGCACAGCCCACAGCAGGTCGGCCGGACCACAGCTGATCTGAACCACCTCCCCCGGGGCGGCGACCTCCTCCCAGGCCGAACCCTCTGGGTTATGATGGTGGATGCCATCTCGGAACCACACCTGCACCAGCAAGCATCAGTCATCACCCTGAGAACGTGCATGATGACCTTTCACTATCCAAAGCTACAGCAGTTATGTTTTCTCTGAGTGAACTAACAGTTACAGAAGTTGGAAACAACCTTGTACAGGACATTTCCGTGCAGTGAGAGCTGACCTTTCCCTGCAGAGAGACAGCCCACAAAGACAGACGTCCCTGCGGCTCCTCGCTAACCTCCCAACCACCGCAGCTTACGTCATTAAAGGGGTCAGGCAGAGAGCCCAGCTTCTCCACGGGGATCTGGTGACATGGAAATGCCCACGGAGACACAACCATCACCAAATAGCAGTGAGCTGAACTGAAGGCAGTGTGGAAACATTAAAGTACCATGTTACAGGTGTTTACATGCGAGTCCACACACCTTAGCCCAGGTGTCCTGTGACTTGTACCTCCTGTAGCGTATCCATCTGCGCCGGCGAACGCACGAGTTCCATTTTTTGTCTTTGGTGTAAGTAGCCGGAAAGTCAATAGCGTAAGTCCACCCCTGGAGATAGGAAGAGGAGAGGTTACAGCCAAGTTGCATTCTGGGCCCAGAGGCTCCGGAACGTGCCGTCATGAGCCCTTCCACTCACCCCTCTCTCTGTGGGCTCTCCCCCGAAGTTCTCATCCACGTACCAGTCGGCCTCCCACTCCCAGTTGTCAGAGGAGAGCTGGAAACTGTCCAGCGGCTGGTTCTGCAGTCCAGTAACATCGCTCCACTGCCAACGGTCACTAGGCAACAGTCGGTCTGAGAAACCATCCACGGGGTTCCACCGCTGATGCCAAGGAAGGACTCGGTGGTTAGCTATACAATACACTATATATATAGTGTGTGTGTGTGTGTGTGTGTGCGCCGGGTGGTGGAGGGTACCTGGTTCTCGTAGGTCTCCTCCTGGCAGCGTATGGGCACGTCGCTGCCGTGGACGTTCAGGTAGACGTGGTGATCACAGGCAATGCCCCAGCAGCACTGCTGCACAGCTGTAACCCGTTTGAACTCGAGCTGAGCATCTCGACACTGCTCCCAGTGCCGCCCTGCTGTGGACAGGCTGTACACACGCCCGTACACATCCACACACCACAGGAGGGAGCTAGGCATGGTTCACTCTGCAGCACAGAGCCACTCACCTAAACACCTGAAACCAAATACACAATTTTCAACCATTCTGAAGCTGTAGCGCCTTATCCTGTGTTTACACGCGTTATGCGCCATAACAAATAACAAGCGCGTTGTTTTAACAATCCCTATATGCTTCCTACAGGCTGGTTTGTCCAAAATTCTCGTCTCTATCTCTAGATGGAAGACTGGGTTCGCGCTTCGCTTTCAGTATCAGTCCGCACGGTTGTAGGATGAGACACCTCCACCCGCACTCTGCTCTCCGACACCACAGGTAAAAGACCCGAGAGCGAACCTCATAAACCCACACGGACATGAACAGCTCAGCTTAACGATGACCAATGATCAAACCATTAACATCACCCTGCTTGCCTGCATAACGTTGTTATGCGAATAAAGGTTTAACTATGGACAAATCTAATCGGCGAAAGCAACATTAAACCAAGTCCTTACTGACGTCTTGCGTAATAACGTTAAGCCGCATCGCAATCCGCACTTGTCATTCACTCGCCCCGGCACTGCTGGTTATCATACCCAGCTAACGAGTCCCCGGGTGCCGCGACGACAGACGAAACCAAGAGAGATGAACCGACGACAGTCCAGCGGGTCTAATTCCACTGGTCACGTTGTCATGGCGATTACTCGTCAAAATATTAACAGGACTAATTAGCAGGACTAATGTGCTCGTAGGTTTAGCCAGCTAGCAGTCTGGGTAGCAAATGCTAACTAGCTAGCAAAATTGCTAAGGAAGTTGCTTAGCTTTAGGTAAACAAAACAAGATTTTAGCAAATAAGGCATTAACTGGGAATCCTCCCATTAATGGAGCACTTCCTACATGGAACAATTTCTGTCACTTATTGCTTACCTTATCGCTACCTGTCATAAGGTGTACTCGCTGCAATTATTTTAAAGTCATTTAACCAGTATTTTAAATCCAATCTGCAACAAATTCATATCTACTAGCTAACTAAGCTATTTACATCTCTACCTGCTCTAATCTGAAACAGGAAGTGATGGAATATGTTTGGGCATGTTTCTACAGTGGCCGCTAGAGGGCGCCAGATATTTGACGAATGTTTTCGGTGTCGCCGCCAAATCCGTCAAAAATTAAAAAAACTTAATGTGACCTACATATACAGGTGCGGGTCATAAAATTAGAATATCACGAAAGAGTTGATTTATTTCAGTAATTCCATTCAAAAACTGAAACTTATATATTATATTAATTTATTACACACAGACTGCTATATTTCAAATATTTTTCTTTTAATTTTGATTAAAGGTATGGGGGGGGGGTAAATATCTGTAGGGATACTTTTGTTTAAAAGGTTATGATTGGCTCCTGGGCAGTTGTGGGGAGTAAGCAGAGTAGCTGGGGATGAGGGCTGTTTGTTTAATAAGGGTAGTTGACTCTGGGTGTACTTCTGGCTGGTGGGCAACTGCCTGTGGGGCTGAGGGATATTTGGCTGTATGAAGGTAGTTGTGGTTGGGGGTAATTTGGCTCTGGGGTAGGTGTAATCGAGAGGTATTGGGTGAAAGGGATGGTTGCTATTGAGTGGTATTAGAGTGTTGGGGTATTCTGGTCGAGTATTAATTGGGGAAGTAGCAAAATATTTAATTTATTTTTTTATATTAAGACTATCACCCATTTTCGTTTTACATTATATTTTTCATTCAGTATTAAGTATGATCTTGACAATTATTCCTTGCAAGATCTTATCCAAGTTTATGCTTCCTAAAAATACATTCCACTTCAGAATGATATGCGATAGTGATTCTCACTACTTATTGGGTCATTCTGGGACATATAGTGAAGCATTTTTATTGGAGAAAATAATTTACAAATACATGTGCTGGTTGTGGGGTTTAAAAATCCGTTCTGTTGCCTGAAGGTTATCAGAAAGAAGGACACTTATCTCCTCACTCGGGCAGATTTACGAGCTGGCGGAGAGTTCGTTCACCTCCACGACTGTCCTTGGTCCGCAGCCCTGCACATTAAATAAATATCACGCAGCGAATCAGTCTATGGATTCAAGAATATGAATCATCTTAGAATTGCCCCAATCTCTACAAAAATATCGAATCCTTCTTCTCATTACCACATGATGGCACTCTTGTTCAGATGACAGACGCTTGGCCATTTTGTCGTCGTAGCAGTGATACCGCAGAGTTTGGAGCACCTTTTTCGTCTACCTTGACTGAAAGTGAGTCGAGGTCAGTAAGATTCTCCTTGGCCTGAAGACTGCGAAAACAACCCGTAATAGTAATGACGTGGTATAAAAAGTTAATGTAACATAACCACTCGTCATAACAGTGGGTTGACGCTACAGTCGGACAAGCCTCAACACCCTACGTGCATAATTACCACGCCTGTCATGCTGGATAATGTGCTTGAGCCGAACCCACCATCCGTCTGAACGAAACAATGACGCTGCTGCGATTGAAGGAAAAGGGGGCAGTGTAGACCTTGAACCACAAGAGAGGGAGAAGAGAACCACGTGAATGAGGATACACGTGTGGATGGAGACCAAAGGCGGCACAGGGCGAAAGGACGTGAGAAATGGAAAACAGGTGAAAGTGAGTTTCTGCCTCCCTCACTTCACAAGGAGAAGCCTTTGACACGTTAGAAGGACTGTAAGAATCGTGCTTTGCATTTGTGACGCTCTGTGTCCGTGATTATAGAGGGCTACAGACGGTTAGACCAGGCTGATTTGACATCACGGGGGTCTCTTCATGTTCCGCAACAGCCGGCGCGCGCCGGGGACTGAACGTTTCTTGCTAAGAACCAGGAGAAGCAGATCGACCGTACTCTACAGAAGAGAGCCAACCTGAGCTCGCCTGGGGGAGTCGTGTTGGGGAGAGACTGGACGAGTGATCACGCTTCAGAGAAGTGCGCGTCAGAGATGTCAAAGAAACCATAGACAAGTGCGCGACGCATAGCCCCAGAGCAGGCGAACGTCTGCGTTTCTGAACGCCTCACGTCATTTGCAGCTGAAACGCTCGTTGCTTTGATTACTGGCTCCGCCGAGTTGCTCCATTAATGTCTTTCATCTTGTAGAAAAGCAAAAAAGATGTGATGCAGTTTGGGCAGTAATGCGCATTAGCTAGGAGTCAAAAATAGCGCGGAAAGCGCGAGCTCCAAGCCTCACTGTCCGCAAGCACTTTAACGTTAAGACGCCAGACTGAGCAAGATCTCGTCAACAGCTGACCTCCATTAAACCTCCCAGTCAGAACTGCCGTAACCGTTTCCCTCAGTTTAGCTCGTTCTCTTTCCTTTTATTAAGAAACGTATTCTATAAAATTCGATAACACTTCCTTACTATTATGAACGATACACGATATACTCTGCTATGGTAAACTTATGTTAAAGGAGAACTAAGAACCATCATTTCTTAGACATTAATGATTAATATTTAATAAAATCTAATCAAACCTAACTGATGGTTCCGTTAGTGCCACTGACTGGAAAGTGAATACACACACGAACACACACAGTCTCATGAAAACCAGTATCTTTTATTCCATAGTCATGTCATTTTATCAGAAAAAAGCACAATGATACAACAGGCTAAAAAGAACATTACCCCCATGCGCATTAAAACTAAACAACATATCTAACACAGACAGAGAGAGACAGGTCCCCACATTCAGATCAGAATACAAATGCTCATCAGTTTCTGGTTCGGTATAAAGACAGGTCCAAAGACCAGGCTGTGGTGGTGGTTACCCCCACAGTCCATCCCAGCCTGCACATACTTTTACATGGGTAGATATAAACCATGTTACATAAATGTTTTATAGTTGCCTCTATTAAAATATAAAAGGTATTGAAGACTAAGGAAATATATTCATCTCATAGAAGCATATTCTAAAATAGAACAGTTATCAGGAACAGGTGCTACTGCATGTACCAGACTGGACACACCCATCTAGCATTTCTAAATAAATTCATAAATCTGCAATGTACATATGTAAACTTCATCTCTACAGCAGGGGAAGCTTTGAGCGCACCTGCACAGCCCTCAGAGTTCAGTGCTGTTGTGGTCTTAAATGTGGCAGCAGTTTTGAACACAGCAGAAATATGACCAACTCTCAGGGTTTGAACAGCCAGAAAGACCAATATGGTCAAACAAACAATGATTTATTTTGTATACAAGCTAAGAAAAGGAGTTTTGATCGTTGGGACTATAAAGGAATTCTGTTTTAGACCCAACATCCTATTTAAAACCAGTCCGTTCAGAATAATCATATAATCAAATCTAATTCTTGTCATTTTTAGTTGAATTTGGGCTTATGCAGTTGCACTGTGGATCTAAAAATGTACCGTTTAAAACACCACCACGTGCAGTTAAGTGCTTCTCCCCCCAGGTTTGAAAAACTGCAGCCCAAGCAGCCGTGATGATGTGGCCCCGGTCAGGAGCCGTCAGATGATCGGAGCCGACCGGTCATTTGTAACCGTGGGCCGTAAACGGACCGTAGCAAAAGGGTTCCCACCTCTGAGAAACAACAGATACTCACTCAGTGTCAGATCCTAAAGAAAATTCAGCACAAATTCCAGATCCTAAAGCAAGTCCCACATAATTTGTCTTAACCCGTTACTCACCCGAGGAAAGGAGGTGTTGAGGTGCCGTTTGCCAGGGACCCCTGAAACAGAAGCACCACAGCCATTAGTGGAGCAGCAGGGCTGAGACAGAACCAACACCGCACTTCTGTGCGGATCCCTGACTCACCATGGGCCCAAACGACGACCCTTCTGACTGGCTGGTTCAGCAAACCCTCTCACTGTTCTAATGTCCGAAGCTCTCAGCTAAGGCTGAGAGTGTTGACACTGTGCTGTGTGATAATTACTGGAATTGGGAATTTTGGAGATTGTGAAACACTGGGTCACTGTGAGTTAATAAGCTAATCACCTTCAATGGTTATTTTGCAGAAATGTTTCAGATGGTCTTGCGTGTTAAACTTTTCAGTGTTTTACGAAGCTTGTAAATTGAGGCAAGCACCTGCTGAAGTAAGTGTTTTAGGTGGATGTAGGGAAGAGAAGGTGCTCCGAACTGGGGTGAAACGTGTATCAGAACAGTAACAGGCACTCAGAAAAACTGTTCAGTTTCGAGACGCATCTTAGAGCACATAGGCTCCTCCACAAGGAGGCCAGAGTCTCAAAGATCACAGAGTCTGGTCCACTAACCACAGTCATGTGCCCACAGGTGGTGGGGCACGTGGCTGCGGGTGGAGGCTACTCCAACAGCAGCATGTCTCTCACACAGTCCTGGGGTGGGGAGGTGGGGTTGAGGAGAGGTGGAGAGCGTGATTTCAGACTCCAGGCTGCTGACCTATGCTGCTGTTTGGCTGGAATATACGCAGTCTTCGCTTAAACCTTCACCCTCCCCCTGCACATCACAGAATGACAACCACAGGGTTCTCCCTGAAGGACTCCGAGTTCCCTCGTCTCCCAATCAAAGCTTACATTATTGCTTTTTGTTTTACATGCATCTCTGTGCTACAATAATCACTGTGTCCCAGCAGAGAAGTTCAGTCCTTGTAGTCTTCATGGCGGAATCAAAGCGTTTGGAAGAGGAGCACAGGTGTACCATTCTAGTTCACCTGTTTGTGTGTGTGTGTGTGTGTGTGTGTGCGCGTGTACACCTCCAGGAACAGGGGGAGGGTTTCAGGTTCTTCCCTGGAGGGAAACCCAAGCTGTTGGGGATGGCCTGTTCCTGCACTGCTACTGAAAGGGTCTGCTGGGAAGGTCTGTGACTGTAGACACTGAACCCAGTCAAGAGAACCACAACCAGCAGCTGTGGTTCAGCTCCGAGTGGCCATGTCCTGCTGATAGCATTGTGTGGGTGGAGAATGGAGAAGGTGTGGGCTCTACCGTGTTCTGCAGCAGAGGTGTGGACGACTTCCTGCATGAGTCACTGTAGTCAGGAGGAGGCAGGAGCACAGGCTGGTCTTCATCCTCCTCTTCCTCACCCTCTGTGTGTTGAATGGGGAAGTCCACCATGGTGAGGCTGTGCAGAGTGGGGTCAGCCCTGCGCGCGCGCGCGTGCGCACACACACACACACACACACACACACACACACACACACACACACACACACACACACACA
>JAOXYF010000012.1:2839315-2849774 GCA_028565775.1 Sternarchorhynchus goeldii
ACACACACACACACACACACACACACACACACACACACACACACACACACACACACACACACACACACACACGGCTACATTAAAACTAATGACATCCGTCATGGTGCAGCAGAGCTATTTTAATGAGTCAGCTCTGATTTGAAGTATGTTCTTTAGTGAATGGTGACTCACGCGTTTGTGATCACAGGGTCACTGTATGTTCGACAGTATGATGACGGAAACCAACCTCTCCTGTCAAAGACAAACAAGCTCAGAGTGTGAACAGGGCCGACCCACTGGACTCTGTGCTTTATAGAACTAACGCCAGAAACACAGATCAACCTTTCTGCTCTTACTGAGGAAACAGACGTCACGGTAACAGGGGAGCTCAGCACTCTGTAAGAGACGTGCATAAAGATGGCAGTTGCTTAGGAACGGTGTCACAGAGACAGTGGACGCTAAACCAGCGAACCCTGAACCATGTAATGGTATGTGAACTAGTGACCCCTGAACCCCTGTGACCCCTGAACCACGCATCAGTACATGTGAGATGCAGAGGCTTTTCACTCAAATGGTAACGACAGAATAATGTGTTCCAAAGGGAAGAGAGAGAGACAGAGAGAGAGAAAAAAGCTCGTTTCAACCTAGATGAGCCTCGATACCCCTAGCAGGCGCTCTGATGCCAGGCTGCTCGTTCTCTCCTGACCTGAGACAGGGACCCATCATTAAAAGTGTCCCCTTCTTCCAAAGGACGGGAACCACGCAGGTCATTCCACCCGAGTGCCGTGAGTAATGGCTGGGCGCGAGGCTCTCGCTGCCGTGGAAACAAAGGTGCCTTTGATAGCGGCGGGCGTCAGCATCGCTTACTAATGGTAGGGTTTTGTTTCTTTTGTCTTTTCATCATTCGGTTGTTTTGATAACCGAGTCGGAGCAGTTACGTGTGCAGTGTGTGGAGATCAGACTGGTACCGTGAGACGGACTGCAACCAGAAGAATACGAATGTTCAGCAAACAGCTATGGGGACGGTCACGTGACGGAGCTACGGCGGCCGGACGGTCACGTGACGGAGCTACGGCAGTGGCTCCTGATCTCGTCTTGGGGGAAATGGCAGTGTGTCAGGAAAACCTCACTGATTTTTGTATGCAGATCAGAAATTGACAGACACACGGAACCAGTTTTTCCACCTCACAAAAGTCATGCCGACATACAAAATGTGCGAGATTGCTAATATGAAAGAGGAAATCCAGCCTGGAAACAATCCTCTGAAGAAACAATCCTCTGAAGAAACAATCCTCTGAAGAAGCTCTTCCTACCAAGCAAGAGTGAGTGACATCCACCAGGTGCATCAGCACATGGCCACAAACCCCACCCGCCGAACCTCCACCCAGGTCCACTCACTGGCCGGTTTTCTCCATCTCGCCGTACAGCCAGCCGTCCCGCTCCTCCTGAATCAGCAGCACGATGATGTCGCCGTCGTCGAAGCTGAGCAGCGTCTCGTTGTTGCCGGCCGTGTGCGGGAAGATGGTCTGTACGCGGGGCTTCCTCGTCCCGTTCGTCTCGCTGGACATGGAGTCAGCGCGGGACAGGCCATTGCTGTCCAGGCTGTCCTGGTCTGCAGATGTTAAAGGGAGCATCAGACAAGCTTGTATCACTCTGTGGTTCTTCTGCTGATGCTCAAACACCAGTAACAAAACAGAATGGAAGCACTTATAACATGAGATGAGCAGTTCAAGCAACAGGCTCGTCAGAATGAACCATGGTGTAGCAGGTCTTGATTACAGAATGTTGATGCGATGTGAGTGATTAGGGAGCGTGTTCATCTTTGCCTGAGTAAAGATCCGCAGACACGGGGCTTTTGGGAGTTTCCTGGGAAAACATGTTGGCCAATGGGCTGGTCTGAGCCTTCAGGGGTGGGGCTGGGGGCGGCACCACAGCATCAGAGTTGCTCTGGAAATCAAGAAAGTGAACAAACGAATAAATGCAGGAAAACAATCAGTATGACAGAACCCAAGATAACACTCCTCCTCCAGACCAGAATGGCACTGTGTTGGGGGGGGCAAGTTTGAAGCGGGGCAAGATGGAGGTGGGGCCTCCCTGACGCAGCAGTTGGAGGTGGGGTGGACTCACCCTGACGTAGTGGTCAGGAGCAGGGGAGGGCTCGGCCGTGGGGGTGGTTTGGCTTCGCAGGCCCTCGATCATGGCCGTTACGGTGTCGGGCACATAGGTGGCATCGGTGCACTTCTCCTGCCAGCTGGGAAGCTTCAGCGACATCATCTCCTTTGCCTGCAGGTACATCGCCCGTGACACACCAGCGGGTCGGAGGAGGCTCAGAGCTCCATAACTCACCGCCACTGAAACCTCAAACTGTTCTCTGTCCCACAGGATCAGCAGCTGGGCTGGAAGCGGTTATTGTGACCACACGCTATCCAGCACTATGGAACTGTGTTCAGGTGAAGCGGGGGTAAACTAAAGCTCCCACAACATCTGTGTAACGTGTTCCATTAAGCCTAGTGAATGAGTTAATGAAGTTTTTAATGGAGCACTACTGTAAACCTCCACTGCACATCCAAAAAAGGAATACAACAACTGAAAACCAGCACACACACACCCACACACACCATTATGCACCCCCCCCCCCCCCCCCATCACTACACACACACCTCTACCCCCACAATTAATTTCCGAGGAGTATTTGCTTACTTCTCGTAACCAGAGTCAAATAACGAAAGTCACCTTGTCGTGAAAAGATGCCATTTGATAGGAGAAGGTACAGTGTTTGTCCACCAGGAAGCAGAACCTCCTCTTCTCCTCCAGCAGGGCCTCTTTACAGCCGTCTGCTATGAACTTCTGCATGTCTGTCTGCCTCAAAGAGATTGTTTCCAGAAACTAAACAAAAACACACAAACCAGTCAAGTTATTAAACAATTAGGACCAAAGTGCAAAAATGTAGTTGAATGTCAGTCTGACAGAGTCCATGCAGAAACTCCACTGAGCAGCAGCTGTTTCAAGAAGTTACTGCTACAGTTATTTTTTTATTATGAGTTATGACTAAATATTTACTGAAAAGAACTATGTAGATATCAGATACAAAGTTGGGCAACCCATAATGGCACCATTAACAGAGATGAGCACAGACATGTTTAAAACGGCCCTCAGCTCAGCTGTCGCCCACATCCCCACCAACACATGCATTAGTCAGGGAGTAATCATGTCTGGAGACAGACTCATCTTCTGGCCTCTGTGAAAAACCACGACACAGAAACAGAAAGAGCTCTTTGCAGGAATCCCCATTCCTGATATAGCTCTGCCACCGAGTTGTCATAGTGACCGTGCCGGACGGTGCGTCTCCTGGGTGTCAATTTCAGACTGTCACAACTTTTACTCATGTCTACATATCTCTGGGTGGGAGATTAACCCCCCCCCGTTCCTGGTATCCCTCTGGGCAGGACACAAACACATCCTACGATTCCTGTGGAATCATAATGAGGTGTGGGCTTTTAAAGGATGAAAACTATTAATAATATAAAACTCAAGCTGGACATAACCTGCTTTTACACGACGCCAACGCTGAAGTACAGTGTACCAACTTACTTTAGCTTTTACACGACGCCAACGCTGAAGTACAGTGTACCAACTTACTTTAGCTTTTACATGATGCCAACGCTGAAGTACAGTGTACCAACTTACTTTAGCTTTTACACGATGCCAACGCTGAAGTACAGTGTACCAACTTACTTTAGCTTTTACACGATGCCAACGCTGAAGTACAGTGTACAAACGTACTTCAGCCCCATGTCTTCACTTTTACTAAAGACAGAAACATTTACTAAAAGGCTTTATGCTAAAAACCACGTCCTTAGCAGCAGCTTGGGGTCACCAGTCCTGACTCAGTAACAGCCTTTCTGTCTTGCCTAGAACCATTAGTGCTGATCTGGAAAACAAAACACGGAAGCAGCTTGATGGACATGGAGAGAGAGCTTCAGTGGAAACACCCTCATTCAGATCTGAATACTAAAGATTTCAGTGTTTTTCAACCTAATCTCATCTAATCCATATATACTGTAAATTTGGTAGACATCTGATCAACACAGACAACACAGAACATAAGAGGCATCTCACTAAGAAAGAAACTGAAAATCTATTGTCTTAAGACAGAAGCATAGCTTTCATATAAATATGTATTTTTGTAAATTTCTTTCAGTAATTCTGAAGGTGTATAATTTGTTCTTGTGGAACTGCCTTTTGCAGATCATGTTTTGGTCATGAGCTTCTGTAAATGCACACCGATACCACAAAACCTCCAGTGATACAAATTGCCTGGAGTTACTGTCCGTTGTTTGAAAGTTAAAAACCATAGAACATCTGCTTGGGTCTGACACACTTATATCTGGCTCAACTGGAAACGTGCAGCTAGAGTGTGGTGTGGTTCTGACCTGGCATTATGGGATCACGCATTTCAAAACTTATTGATGAAACTCAACAACTGCCCTTGGGGATCCATTATGAGTGTTTCCAGCAACAGACTCTGTTCTTGTCCAAGTACAGCAGAATGTGCCAGTATCACTGTACATGGTGACTAACTGCACAATGCAGACAGGATGGTAGATCAGACTGGGAAGAACAAACACCAGAATATTCCTCCAAGCAAAACCATTCACCACGCCGGAGCACAAGATATTAACGCAACCATTCACCACGCCGGAACACAAGTTACTAACACAACCATTCACCACGCCGGAGCACAAGTTACTAACACAACCATTCACCACGCCGGAGCACAAGTTATTAACACAACCACTCACCACGCCGGAGCACAAGATATTAACACAACCATTCACCACGCCGGAGCACAAGATATTAACAAGCGCAGCTGCATGTTTGCAGCCCAAGGTGTGAGTGAAGAACATTGGTGAAACATTTCAAGAATTTACAAAAGTCATTTGCAGAAGTCATTTCACAGCATTAGAACAACCAGTTTCCATGACTACAGATCAAAAGGAAAGTGCTGAGTGAGAGGACGTAATGTTCTGTCGTCAGTGGCGACGACAGAGTGGGTTTAATCGAGGAAGTGGTTATTGGTACGGTCATGTCTGATTACAGCCTGAGGCTCACCTCGTTCTCTCTGATCTCATACTTGCTGGAGTGCTTCCCTTGGCTCTTCCTGCGAAGTTTCTTCAGATCGGCTTGAGATTTGTCCAGCGAGTCCTGTCTTATTTTGTGTTCAGACTGATATCGCTTGAATGTGGCCTGAAACGAAAGAAGCACAGCGTTCAGTGTCAGTCATGCCCAGAGAGGATGTTCCCACACCCAATCTGAAAACTCCTCCATGGGGAAAATCACATGGCCAGGAGACACACAAATCATACTTACGGTCATGTACTTGATATCCATGTCAGTTTTCTTCTCCAGTTCTGCTATGATTTCTCTATGAAACCTCTTGAACTGATAAAGGCAGACATCACATTGCATTCATAAACAGACACAGATAGTATGTGTTCAACATTCCACGTGCTTACAGGATCAACTTTAATCTTATCAGTTCCAGTGGTTAAATATTTCTCAACACCCTGTGAACATGTATACCTGAGATTATCTGATCATTTTTGCTAATATAAATTCTTAAAGGTCGAGTCAGTGGAAACAAAGACATCTAAATTACGAGTATTATCCAGTACACAGGACTTCCCCCTAGTTAAAACACAAATCAATACATCTAAAATTTTTAAATGAAAAAAATTTAAATATCTAGCCATTGCTCAAACACAACTGCTGACCAGATCATATTACATGCTGTTGGTCATTACACCAGTTTAGGACCAGACGTCCAGACAACCTCGGCAGTACAGCTGGAGGTCTGGGCTTGGCAGAGCACACTCAGGCCTGCCAGGAATCTCAGAAGACCGTGTCTCACATACTTGTGTGTACGCCAAACCAGAAAGCACCATCAGATAACCTTTGCCTTTAAATCATTTAATTACTGCTTGCTTGAGCACTCCGTGTTGATGGGGGAGGGCGAGACCGGCTGTTACAAGGGGCAGGTGCTCGCTGAACTGATAGTTAGGGACTTGTCAACGTGTGGCCTGTAATCCAGGTGTCGTTCGGCCAGGTGGAGATATGCACCACCAGCTACCGTCTACTCACGGACTCCTCCAACTCCAGCTGGACCTTCTTGTGCACTTCTGAGATCTCCATCAGGACCACACCTGCCAAAGAAAACAACAGCTCAGTACCACAGCTGAACTGCTCCCTGCAAGCTCTCATGCACAAAGCAACATGAGGGAAACATTAAAAAAAAGCCCCCCCTCAGCATGTTAAGATCAGCGCAAAGAGCTGCTGTATGCTGAGCCTGCAGTTAGGCAGGTGCACAAGAGCGCCGCCCTGGCTTCAGCTGCATGAGCAGCGAACACTCAAACTCGCCCTGCTGCATACACTGAGTGAGGCAGTGCCTGAACTGCTACCGGATAAGCCACACTCCACACGGGGGTAGGAATCTTAAGGCAGTGGTGATTAGCATAAGAATCACGTTCCTCAAGCTTACCAGGCCCGTTACACCCTCCACAGCTCTTCGTCTCCATCGTACCTCAAGGGGTCCTGAACATCTACTTTTCATCACCAGGCTTTTCATATCTTGTAATTATCTTGTATCTTATAATGACTGATCCTGTGAGCCAGGGTTGCGCCCCTGATGAGGCTTTATTGAGCGTGTTATCAGGTGTCCACCACCCACAATCAACACACAGAGGGACGTAACTGAAAAACGCCTCGTCTTCCCCAGATCACACTTTTATTAGAAACACTGCAACTGTTCCCTTCAAGCGGAGGAGGAACTGTGCCTCTGTGGTGGCAGGGTTATTGTGAGAAAGCGTACCCCCCCGGTCTGATTAGCACTCTATCCAACCTGTCAATCATCTGCGAGAAGCTCGCATTGCTCTCTAATAGAGCCGAACAAGCAGGCCGGTATTCGCACAGTTCCCAGACAACAGCTCTGCGCTAACAGAAACGGCCATGCCAGAGTCTCGATAGATGCAATCAGAACATAACAAAAGCATCTCAGTCTGAATTAAAAATGAATTAACAAGTAAATACACTGGCGGTTCCACTCCCAGCTCTCTCTATGGACAACGCACCCTCAAGATCACTGGTTCCGACGACACGGAAGCAAAAAGGTGTGTTCTGGGTTTGTCCTGGTTTTTTTTAAATCATCTTCAACACATACAACAGAGAATACCTGAGGTCTGGACTGAAAACATAGATTACACCCCATGCTTGTGAGGTATTAAATGTCGGCTGTACTTTGTTGGTCTTTACATTGGCGTTTGGAGACGCTCACAGGAATCCCAGCACTTTTTAGAGAACCGTCCCATTTCAAGGACACAAGAAGTAACTGAACAGTCTTAAATAAAAAAATGTCACATTTAGTACCACATTTAGCACTGGGCTGCAAAATCAATTCCTCTGGCTGCAGCCATTAGTGGTCAAGTTCTGCCCTCTCCTCCAACCAACGAGGTCAGTGGTTGTGCTTCCCTTGAACGAGGCGGTTCTGCATCCTGAGGGCTCGCTTTCCCTTTGCTGCACTCTTTCCCTGCATCACTTGGATGCAGATTAAACTTTCTCTCACCCTTTCAATTACAGTGGCAGAACATCAGAAGGTTAAGGTGCTGATGAGGTGTGTGGAGTCTGGCCAGCCTCCCACCAGGGCTCACTGAAGACCGTGGACTAACGATGCAGGACGAGACACCGCTGAGCAGCTGGAACGCCGGGGCTTGTCTAACCCGAGAGGCCTGAAGAGAAGCACCACAGCACAACACGCAGGTACACTCGCTGGACGGGTACCTATGAATCATACAGCTGGCACCGATTTCACACTCACAGTGCCAAAGTGCTGAGACAAAACCTCAGTGAAGTCACCCACAGGCTCTGGGCTCGGAATTACACGCTGTTACATGCCGTTCTGTCAACTAAAGAAAAATTACACTTATAGATTAGCTTTGTCCTCTTTAAAGATCGAGCCAAGTAAACAACTGTAAGCCGTGTTGATTTGAACAACATTTCTGTAGATTCTCAGAGTTCCGTGTTCCAGACCTTGATCAGCAAAGGCAACAGTGGCAATGGAAAACTCCATGAAATGTGATCAGGAGGAAACCCTCCATGAAACAAGACATTCTTCTATAGTAGCTCAATGTGTGTTTGTTTTGTTTTTGAGTGTATGAGTCACACCCTCTACTGAACGACTGCCATTTTATGGTCTTTCTTCCATATATGCTAATCTTTGCTACTAAGGGCAACATTATTTAAAATAATGCATCTGGAACAAGTAAAATATTAAGACATGAAAATAAATATTTGCAGTCCCTAATGAACATGAGGCAGAAGCCAGACAGCCGTATACCGAGCTCCACCACGTCTTCACGCTCCTGTAAGAAACCGAGTCGTACCTCTGATACAACGTTGCTTTGTTTTTAGTATCTGCGCTCTTTAGACCAGCAGAAACATCAGCACGAGGCCTCCAGATAGGAGGCAACTGTTGTGTTCGGGGAGAGGGGGTCATGAAGGCCTGGAGGAAGTACGTGGTAGTGTGTTATCACACATGTTCAGGTCCTGAGGGTACATGTGGAGATACGGCTGCCCGAGGGGACTGTGAGCGACAGAGTCTGAGTGAATGGAGCAGAGAGCGGGAGCAAGCGAGAGAGAGAGAGAGAGAGAGAGAGAGAGAGAGAGAGGGGGCAAGAGAGAGAAAGAGGCTGAGAGAGAGAGAGAGGGCAAGAGAGAGAAAGAAAGAGGCCGAGAGAGAGAGAAAGAAAGAGGCCGAGAGAGAGAGAAAGAGAGAGAGAGAGAGAGAGAGAGAGAGAGAGAGTGGGCAAGACAGAGGGGGGGGGGGCTGCAGAAGAGCACGTGTCCTTTCCTGTTTAAATAAAGCACTCAACCTAAACTATACGTCAGAGGTTCGAAATTCCACACGGTGCACTCAGGCACAACCTGGTCTGAGCAGTCAGACAGCGTCGAACATCAGAGGACACGAAAAAAAGGAACAAAGGACTTTGCTGCACTTCCTCATCCTTCATTTTAGACGAAGGTGTGAGCATGAAGCACAGGGCCGTGGTGAGAACCTGCCCCACTCCAGTCCATCCGACAGGTTCTTACACCACTAGAAAACCAACAGTGGTGATATTTCCTCACACATTACCACTTCAGGATGACGGGAGCAGCAGGGCGGGGGAAGCACATGGGTCATGACAGACAGAGAGAGTGAGACTGGGAGAGGGACAGAGTCTCAAACTATATGCTAGTTTTCTAGATCCATTAGCAATAGTTGCTCCAACTTTTACCAATAAATTTAATAATAAAACGCTTCAGCTATTCTTAAAATCTGACCAATCAAAAAACACTAAGTGCCTCCCACTGGAGAACCAAAGAACTAGAAAGAACATTTCAACCATTTTCAACACTTTATCAGGGTTTTTGTTAACAGATAAGATCACAGTTATGTTAACGCAGCCGTGGTCAAATCTCATCAACGAGTCAAAAATGTTAAGATCCAGTGTTGACCACACAGGATCAAAGACAGATTCTTTGCTTTGAACCATGACAAAACAAGCATGGATCCAACATGGTAACACAAGTGGTACGATGAACACCTGATAGCTCATGAAGCAAAACAGGAAACAGAAATGGGATATTACTGACCATACTCAAACCGAGGTTACTGACCATACTCAAACCGAGGTTACTGACCATACTCAAACCGAGGTTACTGAACAAACTGAAACCGAGGTTACTGACCTAATACACAAGAAACCCAATGTGTTTCTTGTAAAACTGGTCATCAACACCCCCCACCCAGTTTCTGAAGTTAGACGGAGACACATGCGCGTTGCGATAGATTTGAGCTCTCTGGTGGGGGTGGCACTGTTTGCACTGTGTGTTTGCTGCTGTGCTCAGATCGACGTGTGAGAGAATTCACACTGTCTGGGAGTCGCCTGGGTTGTCTGACAGGGATTCCAGGAAGAGGAGGAGGAGGAGGAAGGAGGAAGGCTCCAGCATTAGTTCAGTGTGCACAGGGGGCAAGATCAATTACTCCAGAAGTGCTCACAGGCTGAAGTTCAATCTGATTCAACAATCTGATTGTGAGACTGGATTTAATCAGTATACCAATGCTGATCCCCCTCCCCCCTCTTGCTTGTCCCAGACTTAAACAAACACCAATAGCACCATGGGAGTCCCTCCAGCATCCTCCAACCACAGCTCATTATAAAAAAGGCACGATCGGACTTGCATACATCAGTGGCATTTACTCTGCCAGAAATGAACCCATATGTAAGCAAGCAAACCTGCCTAGCAGAGGTGCAGAAGTGACAGAAAGTTTCCAGAACACACACTCCAATTTTCACTCCAAACGAATTATGTAGATGCCTGGTCACTGACAAACAACCAAGGAACCTGAGCATGTCCTACAAATATATGTAGTCTTAAGATGGGGGTG
>JAOXYF010000012.1:2857030-2871705 GCA_028565775.1 Sternarchorhynchus goeldii
TCCTGTTAGGATAATTTCACATAGGACTACACAATGACCTTGACATTTAGGAAATTGTATGTTGTTCTCTAATTTTGCTCTCCTGTGTGTGTGTGTGTGTGTGTGTGTGTGTGTGTGTGTGATTTATATATAAAAAACGTTGGTGAGCAGAAGTTGTGCTCTTGGTTCTTGATTATGTTTATCCCTCGAATAAAAAACATTTTCCATCCTATCAAATGCGTTTCAGAGATAATAACACAGTGACGACTCAGAGTAAGGAGTTAGAACTCCGCCAACTTCTGTGTAGACATGGAATGAAGATAGGGTGTCTGGGAGGGGAGGAATAGCAGCAGCAAACTGGGGTAAACACTCCACTCCAGCCACGACACCCAGGTGTCGTCATAGTTAGTTACGACTAGCTCGTAGTTCATAGTTACGGTAACTTCATTTCCTCGACTTACTTGAACATGTGCGATGTTTTGTCCACTAGGGGGAGACTTCACTAACTGAAGACGATGAAATGAACCTAAACAAAAATATATTCGTGAAAAAAAGAATTAGCTTGAACTAAAATGAATTTTTTTTATTCATTATTTTCCCCTAAAGTGCTTTATAGACTACTTTAATTGTTTGTTGTGATTTATATTTCCTTTTTCTGTTTCACTGGAGGAGTAGACAGGGAACAAAGAAAACATTATTCTTGATGGAGTTAATCGCCGCTTCATCAGGTTAATAGCGCCTGTACCAAACATAGTCCTCGCTATGTCCGATGAGTCCACACAGAATTTGTGGTAATTAACTTTTGTTGTTGTTTTACCATTTGTTGCCGTTTTATCATTCATTTTAGGAATCAAATGTGAAATGGTGGAATCAATAAGAGCACAAAAGGGTTTACTTTTGTCCGTTTGAGTCACTGCTCTCTGAAAAGCGTCTCATGGACTCGCCGTGTTTTCTGCTGTTTCGGTGAATCTTAGATTTTAAAGTTTAAATGAGACTCTGTCCATGATTTATTCCTGTGCTACGTACATGGTTTTATTTTTTGAGAACAGACATTTTGACAGGGAGGTTGTGCGCCTGCCTTGAGGCATGGTGATCTCACCAATTAGTAGACCTCCTCGTTTAAGTTTGAAAATGTCAAAAGCGCTAGAAATGTAAACGGTAAGGAAGTGTGCACAGTTTTACATGACCATCAAGGAAACACCCACGTGTGGTTTCAGGTAGTTAGCAATGCAAGAATACCAGCAGGCCTCTGGGCAGAAGAGACAGGTAGTAATCTATCATAAATGTATTAGTTGTGCCACTCAGCCCATTACCCACTGTCCTTGTCCTTGTTCTTGAAGTTGTTCAAGATCAAAGTTGATCAAAAGTAATTAGAGCAGAAATTATCAGAAACCGTGAGAGTGTGACCAGGATGAGCTGTGCAGGGCTGTAGAGGTTAGTAGGGGCACTTTAAACTGGACATGCTGTGAGACCAATCACCAGTGTACCTACGAGCACTGAGGTGATATGAGACCAGTCACCAGTGTACCTACGAGCACTGAGGTGATATGAGACCAATCACCAGTGTAACTACCAGCACTGAAGTGATATGAGACCAATCACCAGTGTAACTACCAACACTGAGGTGCTGGTAAACATGGGGTGAATACATACAATGTTTTGAAGATGTGGGGTTTAAAAGAGAGATGTGACACAAATTAGAGCCTAGGTTTAACCCCTAATTATGTAATTACTTTATGTTATTAGTATAAGGGTGAACATGAGGACTGATCTGTGTGGTGTGGCTTGTGAAACATTGGCGACGGTGGAGTTTTGATTTCCCAAGGACAATAGAAGCCTGTTAGTAATAAAGGACATGAACCTGCTCAAGCAGCAGTGATATCAGTAGGACACAGACAGGAAATGAGTTTGTCATAGTTTACAGTATCAAATGTAGTGCATGAATCTGAACAGAACATCTCATTTGATTTTGTTTTGATTATGACATCTTGCTCATGCTGTTACACCAAAGTGGAAAAAAGATCTCAGAATAAATCTGCTTTTTTAAAAACCATGCCAGTGCTGTTCAGCTTTACTCTGAAATAGTTGTTCAGCTTTACTCTGAAATAGTTGGCTTGTCTGTTAAAAATCACAATCAAATTAGATTAGAGGGTCGAGCTTCTAGCAACATTACCCAGTTCTTAATTAAAATTTGACGTATTTTCTACAGTACATTTTACATCGTTTCTTGATTTACAGAATATTTGCTTGTTTAAATGGTTTGGTTCTGCTCAAACGTGATCCTAGCAGAATGGCTTTTTTGAACTTGAATGTGCTGATTGATGAATTTACCTGCCTCTCTCAGACAGGCGTGTTTGTTAAGCTCCAGTTGTCTCAGTGATGTATTAAAACTGTGTACCTTTGTGTCTCTCTTTTCGTAATCCCCTTAAGTGTGACAAATGTCTGCCAGGATGCCTGTCCATCTCCTGCCTCCGAGTGGCCTGTGTTGCTCTAGTGTGTATAGTGACTGAATGCATCTATCTATCTATCTATCTATCTATCTATCTATCTATCTATCTATCTATGTTGATACATAAGATGTACGACTTGTCATCTAATATCAAATTAGCAAATTTACAATCAAGTGTAGATTTTAAGACTTTATTTTTAAGAAATAAAAGTTTTACTTATTGGTAAACAGTCACATGATCAATTTAAGCAAACCTTTAAAATACCTGGCAATTGATGTTACAACAAAGGCCTTTTATAGAACACGAAATAAAATATCATGTTATAAATACAGAGCAACAAAATAAACATGTACATAAATAATATCTGGAGGAATAATAGAATAAAAATGTAAGCAAATAAAATGAGTAATTTTTCCTCTGCACATGTGCAGTGTTGATTTGATACAATATTTTAAGATACAACAACCTGAAAACAGTGAGTTTTCATAATTGAGCTGAATGAGTATTTCAACTTTATCATGCATTTACAGTCAACAGGATCTTGTAATTAATTATTAATTCATTACATCACATATTTAATTAAAATTAATGAATGAATGAAGTAATCTGCTACATTAAAATTGAATCCAACAGTTCAACAGCGCCCAGATCTTCAAATGTACATAAACAAGGCTGTTAACCTGTTCCACTGAGACTAGAGAGTCTTCTCTAAACTCACCCTGAGATCAGCAGATCATTTGTAACACATAACCACTAACGGATCAACTGTATATACTGTGTTCTGTGTGATGGATATGAGAGTCCTGTTGTTATATGATATGAGAGTCCTGTTGTTATATGATATGAGAGTCCTGTTGTTTTATGATATGAGAGTCCTGTTGTTTTATGATATGAGAGTCCTGTTGTTTTATGATATGAGAGTCCTGTTGTTTTCATCCCAAAGAACAAGTAGAGATGCCCAGCGTGATGCTCTGAGCGCCAACCATGCCATGACTTCAGTGGTCATAGAGCCTGTCTCCACAATACTCGAGAGGAAGCTTCGAAGCTCCTCCAAACACCTCCACGTTCCTGTTGTCCCAGATGACCACGTTGCCAGGCATGTAGGTGGAGCAGTTGGCCATGGAACTGATGTCCATGTGATTTAGGACCCGGTCCCACATGTTGAAGTGGCACATCTCGCCCACGAAGGCCTGGATGGCGTCAAAGCGGCCACCCACCATGTCCTACCAAGGCCAGAAATGACAGGCTTTGTTACCAACCGTGACGGGCTTCGTTACCAACCATGACGGGCTTCGTTACCAACCATGACAGCTGTTTTGACTCACTCTCAAATGAAGCCTGGCCCCACACTCATGTGAAGTACGAGCTAAGAAAAACTGCTAGCTACCCAAACTAAAGATGCATGTTTATGTTTGCAGGTTAACTAGACTGTCATCTTCATCACATCGAACTTATTTAAAGGGTGATAGTAAATGAAATGTACTACAGTTTTAGTGTGGTTAGGAATGATGGGAACATCTAAGTTCAACAAATAGTTTTGAACAAGTACAAATCACTGGGCCCAGGATACAGGACTTTACCAGTGTTAACACCAATCACTGTATGATGTTAATATGTGACTGCTGCTGTGAGTACCAGTCAGTTACCAGCATATGTTTTTGGGTAATTGTCATGTTTGGTGAATGTCTGGAACCATGCTGTGTGGTTCTCACCTGTTCCTGGCCCAGGATGAGCACTCCGCCAGGTTTGATGGGATGCCAGGAGGCCAGGTCCTCCCCTGTGCCCAGTCTATGCCCGTCTTGGTACGCCTCCCACACACCATCCCTGGTCGTCCAGGTGATGCAGATGTGGTGCCACTTCCCATCAGACAGAGCCAGTGGCAACTGTGCCACCTCCGAGGGGAGAAGAAAGAGAGAGAGAGATGATTGCTGTCACGTGATCATCATTAACAGCTTTGGTAAGTTGCAGTGCTGTGGGATATTTAAGGACCTGCAGGTGTCTTCATGAACCATGTGGAATTGCATCAGTGTATTTATGCTTACTTTGTTATTAATGAGCAGCTCCATAGGATTGGTACCCAGTTCAATCAGCACGATCTCATTGGTCTGCCCAGGGACCCCGTAGGAGAACGGGGTGCCGATGCCAGGGCTGGTGCTAGACTTCAGCCACATGCACACGGTGAAAGCATACATTTCTGGCAGGCTTTTCTTTACTCGTGCAAAAAGGTAGTTCCTGCGCAGGGGGAGGGAGAGTTTGAAGTCCTCAGGGGACTTGAAGGCGGTATTACCTGCAGCCCAAGGGTGTAAATTAGTAATGGTCTCATCTGGAGGGGAGCATACATTTTTTTTTCTGGCTGACAACAAAAGTAGAGGTCCAACATGCTTTCCTCTCAAGCGCAGAAGAAAGCGGCGAGGGAGAACCGCAGTACCTGCTAGCATCCTGTACGTGTGCCGCAGGGCAAAAGAGCACCTGTACCTTTCTCCAGGTCCGAGATCCTGTTCATGAGGGAGTCGAGGGCGTTCTCCGTGCGCTGACGGTGAGCGGCCGTCTCATCGTGCAGCTGCGCCTTCTCTCCCTCCAGCTCCTGGACCTTCTGCAGCAGCTGCCTCTCCAGCTCGGTGAGCCGACGCTGCAGCAGCTCCTGCAGCTCATTGGGGAAGTTCACGCCAGAGACGTTGGCTCTCAGCTGCTGTTGCTAGGAGCCAGAGGAACCGTTGCACTACATTTAGGTTCCACCTGACTGGTTTGGCAGACCAATGTGACTTATTTTGGCCAGGGTGACTTATACTAGTGTTTTATACCAGTGTTTTATTGCTCCTTGGAGAACGTATGCTAGCACATGTTTCACTGTGTAAGGGTCTCTTCTACTTAAAGGGTCCCTTTCACCTCCAGCCCCATCGGGGACAGCAATCAGTGCTAATACATAAATGTATACATAAATTTAATACATAAATGTGTAGAGTGTTCATTTGAACTACAAATCATGTGAAACAAGTGAAAGAAAAGTCCATATCAAAACAATGGCATTGTTCTCTGACAATGTAAACATTATAATAACGTTATAATACTTTTCGTTTTGCGATATTTGATGTTAAACAATATTTGGCCCTCTGCCATCACATTACTGGATGACAGTGCAAAAGTACAGTGGCACTGCCAGGATGCCAAGCTGAAGATATGAACACATCTACATAGAAGATATTTTAAGAGGAGCGACTAGATCATGGACATCAGACCTGATAAACAAAATTAGACTAATTTGGATAGTCTGATCTGGAATCTGTCTCAACTGACATTACAGTCAAAAGATTAACATGCCTTTTAAAAATTTTTAATTCTTCATAAAACTTGTGACTTTGGAGTAATGGATTGCAAATGTACAGTCTGGTGGTATGTACAGTGTGGTGGATACTTTGTTCACTAATTATAGTGGCATGAGCACCTTTGCTGTAGAAGTATTGGGGTTAAAGATAGACCAACAAGCCGGATAATCCGTGTTAAGACAGCCTCAGTTTAATTACCAAAATGGCAAAATACTCAAACGTAATAAACAAAACTCCCATGTAAATCCATGTAAATATATTGTATAGCATGAACTAGCCTACTGGATGTGTATCACCCGGCATCTTACCTCTAGATTTTGTAATCGTTCTTTCAGACTCTGCACAGTCTTCGTAAGGGCGTCAATAGTTTCGTTTGGGTCGCGAGGAACGTCACCCATAGTTTCCTTATTTTTACGCCCCGTCGTTGAGTTGTCACCTGGAATCTTACATCGGGAAAGTTTGCTTGTCAGTTCTTTTATGGTACCCAGCTGGTTGACGATCGTCTTCTTTTGCTGTCCAACTGTTTCTCGCAGTTGAATGACGGTTCTCCTTAATTCTTCCTCTTGTACTGTACTTTTGATAGGCGCAGATTGTAATGGACAGCTTGTTTCTTTTCCGACGGGGACAGCCGTGCACAGAAAATGGTTTCCTTTATTTTCTTGTCCATGCACAACCGCTACAGACGTGAACGCGAAGAGGCACATGAGTCTAGCTAAAGGATTCCGCATTTTTAGAAATAAAGCGCAACAGCCTAGATCAAGTCAAAATCAAATTGTCTTGTATTACTTTTCTTAATCTACATCATCAAGTGTATTCCCTCGTGCCCGACCTGCTGACCACGTCCTTGTCCGCTACCGCTGGCGAAACTTTGCCTTGGTGCTTGTGGGCATTGCGCGTGCAGTGGTTCTGAAAGGACAGCGACTAAAGCCGCGCAGTTCATGTTGATTGGTTGTAGTATGTTTACGTCACTGGATGTTTACGTGTGCTAGATTAACGTTAATTAACGTTAATTTGCTCATAAATACAAGAAGACATTAGCTAAAATATCTGAGCATAATTCTAGGATTTGGGAAAAATAGAATACATAACATGAGAAGGATGGACAAGTCGACCTTCGTTAACAACACTTCAGATTTTTATTGACCAGTATGGAGTTTGGCAGTTGTTCATTACGTCTTCATTGCAGTTAGTTCAGAACCCCAGATGGTAGATCTGCTCCCGCAGTGACAGGAGTTATGAGTTGTTCTTTTTCTACAATGTCTCTGAACAAGTCTATGGATCATATGAGAACTTTATTAGAACAGAAATTTGCATCATCTTCGCCATGGACAGATGTAACTCCAAAGAAAATATTTGCTGTTGTAACTGGAATCCAGCTGGCTAAAAGCTCATTCACTCTGAACTGACCTTGAAAATGGATCGTATTGTCCTGTGGTTTGACTCCATAACTGTGCTGACAGGGATGTAACATTTAGCAGGGAGTTTAGAGTGTGCAGCCATAGAAGATGTGAGGAATCCAAGAGTCACACAGCTGATTATATGAGAAGACACCTTACACTCTCTCTTCTTTGACCTTTTATACGTTAGATGGAATCATGCAGTAAATGTACAACCCTGCCTAACCTGGACTCAAAAACAAACCTGGACTCATAAACAAACCTGGACTCAAAAACAAACACGGCGATGAAACGTGGTGCCCTTGTGGCTTATTTGCAGAAATTATGTGTTTATTCTGGATTCTGCTACTATAGTAATATACTATACTATATTCTTATAGTGAGCTACTATAGTAATATACTATATCAAAAAATAAACACTACTTCCTCATCTTTTCGCAGCCAGACATGACATCATCACTCCTATCGCAGATGTTGCTCCTCATGTGATCAGTCTAACGGTAAGAAATGAGGTGAACCAACTCACTGGGAAATGTGACCCTCTCTAAAGAACAGTCAATCTCCAAACCACTATCAGTGATCATGCAGAAGAAGGATATACTTATGGTTTCAGTTGTTTTGAACAGACAGTGTAATCTGATGTTGTGTAAATTTAAGATATCTGAAGAAGTATCACAAAAAGGACAAAACATCGATAAGTGAAGGTCAGTAGAAAAAGTAACGAGAGACAAATATAAATAACGCCTCTCTGGTTACAGTTAACAGAACATTACCAGACCACTAAATAAAAAATGTTATTTGTGAAAAGCTCACTTTTATAATCTCCTACATTAGAGCAGGCCAATTAGTTAATACATTTGAACAAACCTCTCAGGTATGTTTACTGAAAGCTCTCTAATGAATAAACACAATAATAAGCACCCAGCAGATGTTCCGGTCTTTACAGTGAACGAGCAAAAACATTACCTTGGAACATATGTGACTAGAATCTCAGAGTTCTGTCTAGTCTCCCACACACACTGTACTAGAATCTCAGAGTTCTGTCTAGTCTCCCACACACTACATTGGTAAAAGCACTGTGCAGTGTGACCTTCCCTTGAGCTGTTAAAAGAGGGATGCATCATTCTGTGTTAAAAAGGTACTTTGCAACAGATTTCAGTAGCTGTAAAAATTTTAACTTTTTTCTGATAATATGGGTCAGTATCTAATTGTGAACAGAAATGAACATAAATTAAAGAAATGTTTTCTAAGCTAAAGCTCCTGAGTGTAAGAGGAAATTATTATTACTACAAACTTTTTTTCAAAAAAGATTTTGAAACTTTGTCTGAACTTTTTATTAATTTTCAGCTGCACAAATCAAAGGTTCAAACTTAATGTTTCTGTTCCTTCAGAAAGGCATCAGAGAGTGTTTTTATTTTTATTCACTCATTCTTTCTTCCTCTCAATGCAGTTTATCCTTCGTTTAGTTGTATTACTTAACTGTCTCCCTTCGAAAAACAGACATTTAAAGGAAGCTGAAATTATTTTCTTTTTTTATTATAAATATTATAGAAATGGTGCTTTAAACCTAAATATACTCTGTGTGATACTGAAATACTTGGAGAAGACCTGGATTTTTTTTAAATAATGTGCATAGTTCATTTAGAAATAGAGGCTTAAAAACAAATCCAGTTTCTTATGATATTCTGATTTTCTATTTTGCAGAGTTTCAGGGATTTAAGTACAAACGCACATTTTATTTCCACAGATTTGTTGGTTTATGCTGAATCTGTTGTATTTATCAAATTAAAGTTCCATTCAGTGGGAGCACAGGAAATCATCTCTTCTTTCATGTTTTGACAGCTCAACAGTGAAGCCATTGAAATGATAATGTAACCTTTTCACTATCTGGAACATTTACTGTGCTTAGTCAGATGGCAAAGACTAATCTAGTTTGAAATCATTAAGCAGAGACACAGATTAGATGTAGGTTATCTTGTGACTAAATAGTTTAAAAAAATAATGTGTAAAATACATATATAATCTGAAGACAGGGATTTAACTGTAGTTAAGGATGTGGAGGTAGTAAAACATTGTAGTGGTATCCACAAGTTTTCCAGAGAAACGGAACGTTTCAGGTCCTTCATCAGATGGAAAAGTGAAGCGATTTATTGTATGCTACACATTTAAATATCTCACCATTACCAGTCACATCACTGCAGCGCCCTCATGTGGTCTTTTAATGTACTTGCATCTTAAATGAACGTAGGCTAATAACTTTGCCCTTTTGCGTACGTAACATTTACTATCTGAAGCCCACAATAACTTAGGAATTGATTGTAGATTTATGTTGCTCAACAGCTTTGAATATGTACAGAGAGACAAAAAGTTTAAGTTGAAATAATTTTGTGCGTGAATATTAATATTATATCCAGAATACTATAATTGCAAATATATGTAAGCATAGATAATATATGGCCACGAAACTGGCATGTATTGATGGTAAAATAAAATAAACAATTTAGCTTTACCAAAGAAAATACAATGGAAATGAAAGACCATCGTTTTTGATGGTCTTCAGACTTCTCCTATTTTTTTAAAGTATCCTTCCGC
Source organism: Sternarchorhynchus goeldii (assembly GCA_028565775.1). Taxonomy (NCBI): domain Eukaryota; kingdom Metazoa; phylum Chordata; class Actinopteri; order Gymnotiformes; family Apteronotidae; genus Sternarchorhynchus; species Sternarchorhynchus goeldii. Next base: position 2,866,772 of record JAOXYF010000012.1, read on the forward strand.
AAGGAACTATTTTGCTTTGTTAAAATGCAATATATTGCATGTGTATACACCGTTATCTTCCCAATAATGTCATATAGTAGCAGTATTATGTACAACATGCATAATGTTTTGTTTTATAAATATTAATATCTGCAATAATAATTCATCAACAAACAGGCGGAGTGCGGGGTTCTTCAAAACCATCTGCATTCGATTCGATGTGAACGGAAGTACAACTAAAACCTTTTTCCTTGTTCCATTTGCTGGTAAGTCCTTGGATGTCTTTCTTTTATATATTGCGATTTACGGGACATTTAGCACTTGCAATGTGTATGTGTGCGAATGAGCGTTTGTTCTCTGTTAAGGGGTTGAATGGAGTTTGAATTATACGGACTGAAAATTATAACGACGAGCTAAGCAGCGAGTAGATATCCTAGCTAACATGCTAAAGCTACGACAGCGAATTGTGAATCAGTCTGTCTGTTAGTTACAATCTAAACTTCAGGCATGAGATTTTAGAGGGTGCGTGGGGTACGTGTTTAAAATCCTTGTATCTGCTTAACGATAGCGTGTAACTACTTTGCGCTAACGTTTTCTGAATTACTCCTAGCTTGTATCTTAATAACCTCGCGTTTAACTGCAGAGACGTCATCTCCGTGCGCCGGTACCGTTAGGCGCGTGTGCTAACAGCGCTAGCGCTCAGTGCGGCGCGGCTGCTGGTGTCGAAAACTGCAACTAAAGTTACTTTAAGTTTACATACCGATCTTTTGCTGAGTTCTTTTAAAGAGGTTAATGAGTAAGTTGGCGAAGAATAATAGGATTTACAAATTAGGCTGATTGTTAATATCCCATTAACGTTGTTAATACTCTTCCATTGCACACTGTGATATCTAGCTAGTGTAATGTTTGCGAACTCGCCTTCCTGATATTGACAGCTTGCCGCTTGCAGTTATCGATTGTAGATATTAATTAGCCAGTTAAGATAACTATCTGCATGTGTCCTAGATATAAATCTAGCTAGCTATTTGAAGTGGTGTTAATATCATGCATTATTTTTTTTAGTTAGCTAGTTAACTGTCATTTAATATTAGTGGCAAACGATTTGCGTTTTTGGTGTAGGAAGTTGATACACACAAATATGACGCTTGCTGATGAAGATAGTAACTTTGATGTGCAGCTTAGATGTGAGATGTGGTCGAATGTGAAATGCCAGTGACTAATCATTACATTCTGTAAATGTCAGGCGGTATGAATTTCAACTGATACCGGCGCAGACTCTTGTCTGCTTTAGCTGAGCGCAAACCTGTCTCTCCCGGGCGCCACCATGGCCTTCGTGCCCACGCCCAGTCCCACTGTGGTGGATCAGACCACCCTTATGAAGAAGTACCTTCAGTTCGTGGCTGCTCTCACAGACAACAACACACGTGAGTTCTCAAAGCAGGTCATTCAGTTTGTTGACATGCTGCTTAACTTGTAGGGGTTTGTGGCGAGAGCTCTATGCTTGTGGATTAGGTCTGGGCATGCTCAACTCCTCCATCATGTTGTTCCTGAATGGAAAGCACATACCCTCATCTTCAATGCTGTGTGTGTATTTGAGTGATTGGAAGTTTGTGAGATGAAAAATTTAACCTGATAAGATCTGATAATTCTGTTTGTCTGCATACCAAATAGTCTGAAATGTACACTGCCTTTCACTCACTCTCCTCTCTCTGATACAAATTTTAGAGGATGAGACCAAATTGAAAATGATGCAGGAAGTCAGTGAGAACTTTGAGGTAAGGCCTTCATTCATATTTCCTCAAATGTCTTTAGATATTGCACCCATTGTCCAGGTCTTCTCTCTCTGTGTTGATTAAAAATCCATGCAGTTAGATTTCCTAATGAGCGTTTCTCTTTAAGAGTCGATCTCTGTTACTGAAGATTGGCCTTATGAGTTAAAATGTTACTACAAATTAAACAAATTAACAATTTATTTATTTTTTTCCCCAGAATGTGACATCATCTCCTCAGTACTCGACTTTTCTGGAGCATATCATCCCTCGCTTTCTCACTTTTCTTCAGGACGGAGAAGTGCAGTTTCTGCAGGAGAAGCCCACACAGGTCATTTCCCAGGCCTTCTGTCCCAGCACCATCCCAGTAGCGCTCCGCTCATTCCGAGCTGCTGTTCTGTGGTTTGAGTCTAGTCAGGTTCTCACTGAGATGTTCCTCTGTGGTTTGAGTCTAGTCAGGTTCTCACTGAGATGTTCCTCTGTGGTTTGAGTCTAGTCAGATTCTCACTGAGATGTTCCTCTGTGGTTTGAGTCTAGTCAGGTTCTCACTGAGATGTTCTGTTGCAGCAACTGAGGAAACTGGTCCTTGAAATCATCCACCGCATCCCTACAAATGAACACCTGAGGCCTCACGTGAAGAACATCCTCTCTGTGATGTTCCGCTTCCTCGAGGTTGGTTTGAGCATGCACGAGGCAGCTTACCGTTACTGCCCTTTAAGTGTTTACCCTTCACTCTTGGGCGTATTCTGTGCCAGTCTTGTAGTCTGTGATGTTCTAAACCTGCATCTTTTTTGTTTATTTGTTATTTTTAGATTGAAAGTGAGGAAAATGTTCTCATCTGTCTCCGCATCATCATTGAGCTGCATAAGCAGTTCAGACCTCCAATTTCTCAAGAGGTGGGAGGTCATGACCCGGTGCCATCTTCCGCATCCTTTAGTCCTGTAGCAGAACCAAACTATTAATGAAATAACCTGAACTCTCCCTGTACAGATTCATCATTTCCTGGATTTCGTGAAGCAAATCTACAAAGATCTGCCCAAAGTAGTGGTAAGCTACTAGAATGTGAGAGAACTGAGCAAATTGACCTGCAGAGACTGTTCTGGGTGTGAAGTGCTGATTATCATCCTGCCCTCTGCCTCTCTTAGACGAGGTACTTCGAGAACCCTCAGGTGATCGCGGAGAACACGGTGCCCTCTCCGGAGATGGTGGGCATGATCACGTCCGTGCTGGTGAAGACGGCCCCGGAGAGGGAGGACAGTGAGACCCGCACAGTCAGTGCCGTCCGCTCACTCCCGCTGTGCATTCCTGCTCCTAAAACACTTTCACATATTATTTAAAGTGGTTTTGCCAGACAAAATAGAGACTAATGGAGACACGATGATGAGGGCGATTTGCTTTAGTCCAGTTAATGGTACGTGTGTGTGTGTGTGTGTGTGTGTGTGTGTGTGTGTGCGCGCAAACATGCAAACTTTAAAGTACCATCAAACCTGGGCGCTGAAAGTAAAACTGATAAGATCTGAGTGTCTCGGCTGCCTCTTGTTCTGCTCACGTTACATTGACTGTCCAGATTATTTTTATGGATTCTCTGAATGCCACTTTTTGCTACTGACACTAGAGGGCAGCATCCCATTGCATTTTGGTACAAATGTGCTTATGCTCTTTAGCATGTGAAAGCAAAGAACCAGCATGCAAATTGCATCCCATAAAACTACTTGATAATCCATTAATGTCTCTGCAGATAGACAATGTGATCATTGTGTTATATGGAGAAACTGGGAGGGCACTTGAAATTAATGAGTTTGTGTGTTATCCTCTGTTAGTAACAGCTGGTGCACCTTTAAGCTGCCAGGCTTGTGCTGTGTGTGAGTGATGTGCTCCCTGAGTCTGTGTCTCATGTGTCTTCTCTCTGGACTCTAGCACACAATAATCCCGAGAGGCTCCCTGTCGCTCAAGGTTCTGGCGGAGCTGCCCATCATCGTTGTGCTGATGTATCAGGTGAGTACGGCTGCCGGTGAGGAGCAGAGCCGTCCCCCTGTCTCTAGAAATGAGTTGTTCTATAGGTTGGGAGTTTATTAGTAAGGAATTATCTTCTGCCAGCGTTCTGATTGGTTGTCTGTGTTGGTTTGTTTGCATTGCAGCTCTACAAGCTGAACATTCACAATGTGGTGTCAGAGTTTGTGCCCCTGATCATGAACACCATCATGCTGCAGGTCTCGACCCAGGCCCGGTCGGTGTGCGCCTCCCAGAATGCACCAGTGTAACCCCTCCTGTTTGGAAACGTCACTTGCATTAACTTCTGATTTCTTCTTCTCTTTTCAGACAACACAAGCTGTACAACAAAGAACTTTATGCTGATTTCATTGCTGCTCAGATCAAAACTCTGTCGTTCTTGGCTTACATCATTCGCATCTACCAGGTACTGTGGGCGTGGCTAAACTCTACCATGTGACCAGCAAACATTTACCAGTTTTAACATGAAAGATGAGAACGACAATTAAACGGAATCCAATTACAGTAATCCTGTAATACTGTAATCGGCTGATATTCACCTAGTGCAAATATTACAGTGTTTGTCAAAAGTGGACAGTCCTAATGAGTGTTAAAGTGCATGCATTTATATATTAAAGTATATAATAATTTAATAGATATTAAACTATATAATCTATGTAGTCGTTTAATAGATATTAATGTAACCTGTATAATTGTTGACTTACTTGTTGGAGTTTTAGTTTCAGTGTTGGTTCAGTCTGATTTAGTTGTTTATTTAACATGTACATTAAATCACATCAATCTCATCATTTTTGACATCAAGATAAATAATAATCTGGAGCTTTGAACAGCAGCAGTAGCGCTCTGTCCCTAGGGAGCGCAAATCCCATCGAGCTCATCTGACCGTTATGAGCGAGTGACGTGTGTGTGTGTGTGTGTGTGTGTGTGTGTGTGTGTGTGTGTGTGTGTGTGTGTGTGTGTGTGTGAGAGAGCAGGACCTTGTAGGGAAGTACTCTCAGCAGATGGTGAAGGGGATGCTGCAGCTGCTGTCCCACTGTCCGCCCGAGACCGCTCACCTCCGCAAAGAGCTGCTCATCGCTGCCAAGCACATCCTTACTACAGACCTGCGCAGCCGTGAGTGGCCCCGCCCCTGCCCCGCCCTGCTCGCACTGAGCCCCGCCCGTTGTTGTAAACACC